>CAXITT010000057.1:675178-701114 GCA_964033795.1 Lymnaea stagnalis
CCTTGGCCATCCTTGGGGGGGGGCAACCTTGGCCATCCTTTAAGCTGTGCTTTGCTGCTTTATGAAAACCTATTGGATTTTGGTCATTTAAGCCAACAGGGAAGGAGGGTGGGTCCAGAAGCAGGGGCCGTCCAGAAGCCGGGGTCGTCAACCAGCCGGCTATGCCCCTGATGTCAGTTGGGATGATCTCAGAGGTTTAATCATATCTGCACAACAGCTGAACGAAGGGTAACATCAACATTAGAGGGTTACTTACGGATGGGCGCCGTTGGAGGCAGCACCGAGACGGAGATGGATTTCTCCGTTGTTCCAGCCTGGTTGTGTGCACTGCACGTGTACGTGCCAGAGTCTGTTTCAAACTGGGCATTATGGATGACAATATGGCCGCCACCAACTGGAGATTGTACAACATAAGAGTTCTATCCAATATATTTGTTTTTAAACTTTCTAAAATGGATGAATGAAATAAAAAGATATATTCCCTTTCAGTTATTTTTACACCAATGTGTGGAATAGTCTTACACCAATGTGTGGAATAGTCTTACACCAATGTGTGGAATAGTCTTACACCAATGTGTGGGTCAGTCTTACAGAAATAAGTGGGTCAGACTTACAGCAAGAAGTGGGTCAGACTTACAGTAGTGTGTGTGTCAGAAGAGTGGGTCAGATTTACAGTTATGTGTGGGTCAGAAGTGAGGGTCAGACTTACGGTTGTGTGGGTCAGAAGTGTGGGTCACACTTACAGTAGTGTGTGGGTCAGAAGTGTGGGTCAGACGTGGGGGTCAGACTTACAGTTGTGTGGGTCAGAAGTGTGGGTCAGACTTACAGTAGTGTGTGGGTCAGAAGTGTGAGTCAGACTTACAGTACTGTGTGGGTCAGAAGTGTGGGTCAGACTTACAGCAATGTGTGGGTCAGACTTACAGCAATGTGTGGGTCAGACTTACAGCAATGTGTGGGTCAGACTTACAGTAATGTGTGGCCCGTGAAGAGCTCTGCAGGAGTTCTCCTCCTTGTTTCCAGGTTATACTCGGTTTAGGGACACCTTCGGCATGACACCTGAGCTCCACATCTGAGCCCGTGACGTGGGTCTGCGTGACAGGGTTGACCGTCACCACGGGCAAAGCTGCGGATAGGTAACAAAGTATAAACGAACTGAGCTGTCCAAGCTGTAGATGTACAAGGATGTTGAACTGCATCCCATCTGTTGAAATAGGACTTTTTCAATTACCACTGGCCTTTAACCAGGAGCTGTGAAATCTACCGCATGTAATGAGTGGAGCTTAATTGGTTGGCCTGAACGTGAGTGGGCGTGAGTGGGCCAGGTACATCCCCCCGCCCCAAACTGCCAAATGTTTTGTTTGCTTAAAAAAATGGAAAGCACAAAACTTGCGGTATAAATCAACAATGGGTTAAGCATCAAGTTTTTAATTTTTTTCCCTTCTTCAAATCAAAAGAAGTTTTGGTGCAGAGATTATTTTGTATTCTGTATGTGTCTCTGATTCATGCTGACCTGGACGACAAGACCCATGTTTAGTCGGTTACCGGAAATTTGTTTGAAAGAAATTTCGTAGACAGAAAATTGATTAACCGAAATTTGATCGAACGGAAATTTGGTTGAATCTTTTATTTCTTCAGTTCCCACGTTAAAAATTTCATCAAATTTCTTTTTGAACGCACTATACTATATAGTAAAACAAAATAATGCATTCAAGAAGAAATTTGATGCAAAATTTTAATGTGTGAACTGAAAAAAAAAAGATTTGACCAAATTTCCATCCGATCAAATTTCTGTCAACAAAATTTCTTCCAAACAAATTTTTGGATATGTGTTTAGTCAGCCTAATGGTAGCAGGAGCCCTGGGAGCACTAGGAGCCTTGGGAGTACTAGGAGCCCTGGGCAACCTTGGAGTATGGAGAGCGAGGCAAGATCTCAGTTCTTAGGTCATGAAAAGTCCCCCCGTGTCCAAAAAAACTTATGGTTGACTTTATAAACCCCCCCCCCCCCCCCTTACAACAACAACAACAAGACAACCAGTAAAACAAATGAGTTGTAGGTCGCCTACTTTGAACTCTGAGCCTGTGTATCTGCATGTTGGACTGGTCATCTGCATCCATGCATGTGTAGTTGCCCACGTGGTGGAGGCCGACTTTGCTGAAGAACAAGGCTCCGTCATCGAACACCTGGGAAACGTAATGGGTTATGCCATGGTTTCATATTAGCCGCATGTTTACTCATGTCAGTCATTCTTAAAGAAATAACAATTTAATGACAGCTTAATGACAGTTGGAACACTTTGGGAACTGTCAAATACTAAGAAGATGTTCCCTAATGTGCACTGTTAAGTACAGGACTGAGATAAATGGAAAACATTTGTAGAAGGTTAGGTCCCAGGGAGGATGAACGCCCAGGAAGGATGAATGCCCCAGGGAGGATGAAAGCCCCAGGGAGGATGAAAGCCCAGGGAGGATGAATGCCCAGGGAGGATGAAAGCCCCAGGGAGGATGAATGCCCAGGGAGGATGAAAGCCCCAGGGAGGATGAAAGCCCAGGGAGGATGAACGCCCAGGGAGGGTGAAAGCCTCAGGGAGGAGGAAANTGCCCAGGGAGGATGAAAGCCCCAGGGAGGATGAAAGCCCAGGGAGGATGAACGCCCAGGGAGGATGAAAGCCTCAGGAAGGATGAAAACCCAGGGAGGATAAAAGCCCAGGGAGGATGAAAGCCCCAGGGAGGATGAAAGCCCCAGGGAGGATGAAAGCCCCAGGGAGGGTGAAAGCCCAGGGAGGATGAAAGCCCCATGGAGGATGACAGGTGCAATGAGAAGTACAACCCTAAAAAGAATGTTAAAATCTACCATGAGCTGGTGATTGTGCTTGTCATCTGTGAGTTGTGTCCCATGTCGCTTCCAGACAACCGTGGTCGCATCGACCCCACATTTCAGTTCCAGCCCATTTCCCGCAGAGGCTAAGGTGGAGATGACCTCAACCGGAGGGTGTGGGGTTGCCGTTGGTGAGGCTAGCTCTGTGGATTCATTCAAGACAGTCTGTCAGGTTATATTATGACAACCCAATTAACTGTTCTTACTGAGCGTCACCAGAGTGGATGGACACAGAAAGAAGTCATACGGAGGAGTGTGCTTTTTTGAAGCTTACGCGCCTAAAGTGTGGAACAGTTTGCCTCAGTCTTTGAGGGAAATTGAAAATGATTAAAAAAGTCAGTTAAGGAACATTTAAAAGACTGTTTTCTTTAAATAGATTTTGGGACATCAGAGCGGTGTGAGCCTGCTAAAATAGCTTGGACACAAGCGCTATTAAAGTATTCAATCATCATCATCAACTAAATAGCATGGACACAAGCGCTATTAAAGTATTCAATCATCATCATCAACTAAATAGCATGGACACAAGCGCTATTAAAGTATTCAATCATCATCATCAACTGTTTATCAGGGGATGTAATTATGACTCGACTGTTTTTAAGGGGATGTAATTATCACTCAATTAACTGTACCTATTTAAGCAACGCAAATCATCCACTGCAGGTTTTTTCAGTCGAAAGTGAAATTAAATCTAACTTACCAAAGGCATGTGTAAACTCGGTGACTGTGATTTTGCCGTCAGCGTCGGTTGTATCGGCGAACTTGACGAAGTCGTGGAGGTGGCAGTTCATGATGATGTTCTTGGCAAAGTGCTCCTCTCTCTCCTTGTCGTCCAGCTCAGCGGCCGTCAGGTAGTAGTCAAAGTTCTGGTCGTAGTAGCTGAACATCAGCATGGACAGGTACTCACGATCTGCGGACAGATGAGCAGGGGTCAAGTCAGAGGGGGTCCAGATCAGGGGTTGGCAAACTATTGTTTCATTTATAAAGGACCAAATAGTAAATATTTGATGCCATGATGGAGGGGGGGGGGGGGGGGGGGGGGGGGGGGGGGGGAAAGGGTGGTGTCCTGAATTGTTTACAGACATCCCTATAGAGGGTCAAAGAGGGGAAAAAAATCCTCCTGGATAGTGGAGGCCTATTTTTCTTCATTTGTTTTGAGATTTAACTTCAGTTATTTATTTTTTGTACAATGTTTTTATCTCTTCTCCAGACATAATTATTTGGAGGAATCTTGATTGACATGGATGTGCGTCAGTCAACTCCTGTCACAAGCTAATCAGTGATGCATGTAGTTGAAAGAGAGAAGAGAGAGAGAGAGAGAGAGAGAGAGAGAAAGAGAGAGGAGAGACAGAGGGAGAGAGAGAGGGAGAGAGAGAGGGACAGGGGGACGGACGATGACAATTCTTTGGCAGTCTATCTATAATTGTACCTGAGATTCACACTGACATGCACGTATTGTAGGAAGCGTGAAGACATAAGGCAGACACGGTTTTTGTCTATAGCTACAAGCAAACTTTTGTCTATAGCTACAAGTGAACTTTTGTCTATAGCTACAAGTGAACTTTTGTCTATAGCTACAAGTGAACTTTTGTGTATAGCTACAAGTGAACTTTTGTGTATAGCTACAAGTGAACTTTTGTCATGTCGTAGCTACAAGTGAACTTTTGTCATAGCTACAAGTGAACTTTTGTCTATAGCTACAAGTGAACTTTTGTGTATAGCTACAAGTGAACTTTTGTGTATAGCTACAAGTGAACTTTTGTCGTGTCGTAGCTACAAGTGAACTTTTGTCATAGCTACAAGTGAACTTTTGTCTATAGCTACAAATGAACTTTTGTCTATAGCTACATGTGAACTTTTGTCTATAGCTACAAGTGAACTTTGTGAATGCTAATATAGATTTCTGATAAATACCTCCTTCTTTGAAATTTTAACAATTATAATATGTAAAATTCCTTTTTAGAGGAAGAAAACATTGCAAAAAGCCGGATCAATTTTTCCCCATGGGCCCTTAGTTTTCCAATGCCCAGTAATTGACGTTCACTGACAATGCATCATCTGCTCCAATGACCTTCAAGTTCACTGACCTGTCTTGACCTCCATCTTACAGTTGGGCTCCACAAACTTCTGACAGTAGTACAGGAGCAGAGCTTCCTTGAAGTGTCCCATCTCCTTCCAGGTGCATTCCTTGGGTTGGCTGGGTGCTGCTGTGGTGGTCGCTGCTGGCTTTTTGAGGTCGGCTGGTTCATCGTTCACGATGTGGGCCTTTTTCACATCTGCCGTCTTCTCACCTGCTTTAACACAATAAAAAAAAAAGTCTTTCTAGTTGAGTGCTGATCTTGACGTGACGCAATATTTTACATTATCCTACTTCGAAAACAGATACCTCAGAAGGATTCTTTTTCTAACCTCTCTGCCAGAAATGAGGCACAAATTTATATTAAAAAAAAAAACAACAACATAAGAACATCACTAATGACTCATATGGGTTATGGTGTATTTTTAAGAAGCAAGTGATCACTTTTTTAAATATGATATGCTGCCGTCCTCAAAGAAGCTCATAGAACTTTCTCAGATCAGCTATTACTTTATGTCGCCCCATTACGTTATGTCGCCCCCCCCCCCTCCCCGAACACCACCACCACCTTACACCTATGATGTGGTTGACGACATTACCACGACATAAGCCTTAGAATGGCCTCCGAGAAGAGAGTTCATGTTACCGACTAAAAGTCCAATGGCGCTAGACCCAAAAGTCCACGCCATTGAAGGGAAATAAATCTGGATACAGTTCTGACCTTTCTTAATATCCTGTGGGAACTGGTAGATTTCCTGTGATGGGATGTGAACAGCTTGGGATTTGTCTCCCTTGGTGGCCTGAGATTCTTGCTCATGTTCCTTCAACCAAGCTTTTTCTGGGGACAGACAGACAGACAGCGTTAATCATTTGTTTGTATGCACAAGGAACAGACAGAGAAAGCATACACTAGGAACACACACAGATGGTACTGATTGTATGTGTTTATACCTTTTAGGAACAGACAGATTTGTGTTTATATGCACTAACAAATGTTTTCATATATATATATTTTCATTTTTGGTGGCATACAAAATCATGTTGTTTCATAATCTTTATATGATTTAGTACGTTCACAACCTGTGTTTTAATTTATATAAATTCTAAGATTCTTTTTTAAAAATAAATTTATGTATTTAAAAAAAAAATACATCTAGTTATAAATGTCTGTAATCTGACTCTGGATTCCAGGAATCCTTTCAGCTATGCGTGTGAGTCTGGCCACAGGAGACGGATGCCATGCATTGACCCTGGTGACTGTGGTTCCTACAGTGGATGTGTTTATATCAATAACCTCGCCAAGAATCTCCGGACAATATGACAACTTCCTGACTTTCATTTTTATTATTGGATATTTTTTTTTTAACCCTTTACTTCAGCTCTGCAAGGTGTAAACAACTGAAAAATAAACCTTTTTATCTTTAATCTGAAAGCGCTAGAAATGGAGACTGCATGGTCTAGGAAACTAATCTACCTGTGGCTATGTGTTGATAAGAATGTTTGTCTAGCCTTCATGATGTACTGGTCTGCCCCAGTGTGACCACATCCAGCACAGCCAAACAAACAATCCTATTTCCAGCTATAAACTTGTTTGAAACAACAAGAAAATAAATATCCAAGCTGTCACCCATGCCAGCATTGCTCAAATGACGGGTTGCAACCTGATGCTGGGCCACAAATGCAAAGCACCGGATGACCAAAAGAAAATAACAACTTTTGAAAAAGTAAGGGCGTCACTCTCCTTTTGGATCAATTAATGACCTGATTTTAGCTCATTTCATCCACAATTTTTGTGAGAATAATTGTTTCTATCTTGTGATATATGAAAACTAAAGGACATTCAAATCTATTTTGTATTACATATAGGCTGCAGGCCCGTTAACGTAATATACATTTTAAGAGTATTATGACTAAAAAAATTTTTAAAAAAAATGCATGCCATGGAAAAAAGTTTGTGAAATGCTGATCCATGCATAGAATGGTAGTAATCAGCAAGTGTAAAATCTAAGAGTTTGAATGATTAGCTGTGCGCCTTTGGGCCAAGTGGGTTACCTACCTTTCTCGACCAGCTCCTTCTGAAAGCATCTGCCTTTCCTGTCGGCACGAATGTGCACACGCTTGACACAAGCCGTCCTGTGCATCTCGCAGTGTGAGGTGTACTTCACCCCATCAGAGCCACAGATGGGTTTGTGGTGGCCCGAGCACACGGAGGGCTGGACGCATTTGCACACTCCGTGAACACACGTACGTCCAGCACGGCACTCGAAGTCTCCTTGGCAAAACTCTGTCCAGGGAAAGTAAACAACAGTCAGACAGATGCGGGATGGGAGGGGGATCTCTCAACAAAATATATGTTATGGGCAGAAATTATATTATGAAGAAATTAAGTAATTTAACTTACAATCCCTTGTTGAGGCTCAGAGCGCTGCCCCCCCACCCCCTCCCCCCCCTCCACTTGTTAGGACATACAATTATTTTGATTAAAGCAAGTGTTCCCAGAGAAGGTTGATACAGTTTTGCCACAAGGAACGGTGCAAAAGTTAAAATTATGGTGACTTTTTATTTTTCTAATTAAAGAACAGAACATTGTCAAATATAAAAACAAGGACATTTTTAAAAAAAATTAATTTAAAAAAAAAGGACATTTAAAAATGTTCAAATAAAAAAACCAGGCCATTTGAACATTTTCAAATTTAAAACCAGGACATTTTAACATTTTTAAATTTAAAACCAGGACATTTTTAACATTTTCAAATTTAAATCCAAGTCATTTTAACATTTTTGAATTTAAATATACCAAAAATAAACAACTATTTGTGTTTATGGAGAACTCTTCAATCTATGAGGCATACTTATGAGATTTTTTTGTTTAATCTTGGCATAACTTTACTTAAACTAGATGCGTGGGTGGCTTGATCAACACGGTGATTATTAAACACAGAAATGCACTGGATCTCGGTTAAACCGAGACACTCAGGTAAAATGGGCCCATTTGCTAAAGACTCACGGGGGGGGGGGGGGTGAGGGGAGAGAGAGTTTCTGTTTCAGGTTATTCTTGGCCATTAAGCTGTTGTCCAAATAATCCCTAGTTGTATACACAAATGATAGAGAAATTGTGAGGGAAACACTGTAACTCAATACTGGAACCAAGTGAAAACTATGACAGAGCAAATAAAGTAAATTATAAACTTTTCTAATTTGGTAAAACCAACCCTTCTTTTTTTCTTTTTTTGTTTGTTTGTTTGTTGTTGTTGTTGGTTTTTTTTTGTCAGACGAAATCAAATGAACGGTTATTAACAAGAATCCACTGTGTTCATAATCTTAGTAAAGGAAACTAGTCAAACACAAAATATTATGCAATTATATTATTTCTAAGGGACACTAAAATGTTTGTTGATAGGTTTAGGTGAATATAGCAATAGAGCAGATGTTTTCAGTGTGACTGCAGGTTATGCAGGATACTGAAGTATCTCCCTCACTGCACATGTGTTGCTGGTCGCTTTTCTGCAGAAGGTTAGGAATCAGTAACAGATCATTTAGTCTCTCTTATCTCCTCCCCACCCCCACCCCAAAAAAAAAAAAAACGTTCAAAAATTAAATCAGAAAGTCATATCAGCAGTGCCACCTACAGCCTTCTACAAAAGCATTAGCCATTATTAACCATCTCATTATTGTAAGCAGACTTAATGCACTCTTAGGTTAAATATTGACAAGTTCATCTTTACCAATTTCAATCCATTAAAACATCTCCACGAGACCCAGTGCAAAGATTTCGCATCTTTAGTCTGTGCTCAAGTTTTATTTATTGCCCCCCGCCCCTGCCATTTGATAACATAATTAGACACATATATAGAAACATATGTAGGCACATATATAGGCACCTATATAGACACACATATAGGTGCAAATATGGACACGCACATATATAGGCACATATATAGGCACATATATAGGAACATATTTAGACACATTTAAAGATTTAAAGATTCAAAGGGAAACTGATGCATGAGTTCATTGACCAACAACAAATAAAAACACAGAGGTATACAACAGAGAACAATCAACCATTTCTCAAGTTTGCTTGTTTACCGTTGTTACATTGAGATTTTCTGCGTTTTACTTTGACCTTTAATAGGCTTGGAGCTGGCAGCCTTGTCACATGGCAAGAAATGGCTTTTCTACACAAGAGGCAGCCTGCTGCCAAGTGATGCCAATCAATAGTGTTTGACAGTCTCACTGCCTGCCACACTACTGCTTTATCCATGTCCTTGCAAACAATGAGGCTGGCTGAGACACCAGGCAAGCCATGAGTCAAGTCTGCCCCGACTATGGTTAGGGCAGGTGATGTGCTACAACATGCCAACAACAAGGTGGCTTTTACTATGGATGGTTACCAGCAGGTCATGTGACACAATTTGAAGGAAAAAAAGAATAATTGGGAATCATATTTAACAATCTCAATGTCTGCTCTATCTTATAAATTTCTGCTCTATCTTAAAATCAATAAAAGTTGTTTAAATGTCATTGTTGTGGCTAATTTAGGCACATAGCTTATGGGGAACTGTCATTAAGCCCCAAGACTCTAAGGCTCCTGTGAAACCTCTAGGCGGAATGGATAATTACTGCTGGCCCCCGCCCTGACTTCCTGTAGCTTAGCCTAAAGTCCTATTAAGTGGGCACTGGTCCTAAAACCAGAAGCCAAGCGTAGTTTAATAAAAACTCATCATAGGGTCAAAGCCAGAAGCTGGCATCAACATGTTGCTGACTCAATTTAAGGAAACTTAAAGACACCCCCACCCCCCCACACACATTTGTTATGGGCAAACACAGTTATTATTATTTAAGGGGATATGTTTTAAATATAAAAATTGTGAAATTTTAAATGAAAAAATAAATATTATCCGTGAGGATATGTTGTCATTATCAACGAAACACAAGCCAGCCCCTATTATGATATATTACATCTTATGACATTTTCAGCGGTGCCTCATTTGCCCTGCCAATTTTTCAAACGTACTCTCAGTAAATATACAGAGGGTTGGGCAACTCTGCTAAAACCAAGTTTTGCAATATCTAGAGCCAGGTTATGAAAGTAAGTGAACAGATTTAGAATCTAACAATTAAATTCCATGTTACAGAATGGTGCAGTGAGAGGGAGAACAATAGGGTTTAACATTGCTGTGGCTGAAAAACACATCACACTTGATTTTTAAACAATTTTATGACAGATTTTACTAAATTTAAAAGCAGGCAAGCTGGGTTATTTATTTTATCTGTCCTACTTGGCAGGTTGAAATCTTGCTGCAAATTGATCTAATTAAAGACAAAAAAATAATACGGATTGGAAAAAAAAAAAAAAAAAGAGGAAAAAACAACAACTTATGCATGGCTTATTTTTTTATAACCACTGAACATGCAGTAAAGGATAAAGCTGGGTTATTTATTTTATCTGTCCTACTTGGCAGGTTGAAATCTTGCTGCAAATTGAACTAATTACAGACAACAAAATAATACGGATTGGAAAAAAAAAAAAAAAAAAAGAGGAAAAAACAACAACTTATGCATGGCTTATTTTTTTATAACCACTGAACATGCAGTAAAGGATTTGATGCCAAAGGTGTGCCATGCTCTTAAGTTTAGCATGGTGTTTAATAAAGATGTACCGTGCGCTTAAGTTTAGCATGGTGTTTGATAAATGTGTGCCGTGCACTTAAGTTTATCATGGTGTTTGATAAAGGTGTGATGTGCATTTAAGTTTAGCATGGTGTTTCATAAAGGTGTGCAGTGCACTGAAGTTCAGTGTGTCACGTTGTAAAGGTGTGCCATGCACATAAGTTCAGCACCTTATTTTGTAAAGGTAATCCATGCACTTAAGTTTAGCATGTCATTTTGTAAAGGTGGGCCATGCACATAAGTTCAGTGTGTTGTTTAAAAATGCTGAGAGATTATGAAATGAACTTTACTGTTAGGCTTATCTTTCTGTCCAACATCCTGAATTAAATTTAACGTAAAGCTCCCATCACTTATAAATCACATAACTGTGCTGTAAAGCAAAGCAGGCCTGCAAAACTCAAAATGTCAGGTGGGCCGTAATACTTTGTGAAAAACTTGTGCAGGCCAAAAGAAAATAGGACAGGACTTGTGCAGGCCAAAATAAATAGGACAGGGGGCAAAGCTATTAAAAAAATAATAACAATAAAGAATATTTTGCTACTTCGCGGGCCGCAAGGTAGCACGGCCCGCTAGCATGGCCCGCGGGCCGTATGTTGTGCAGGCCTGCTGTAAAGAACAGGTGCACCCGCACCTCACGGGGACGAGTAGGGGCAATATAGAAACTATTTTGAGACAACTCCAATTTGATTAAACCTCATACTGTTTTATGGGTTGGATCAATCAAAGGCAGGTGCCTATCAGCTTTGGACCAATCAGAGACTGGTGCACATCGCTTGGACCAATCAAAGACAGGTGCATACCATTTGGACAAATCAGAGACATGTGCACATCACTTGGACCAATCAAAGACATGTGCACATCACTTGGACCAATCAGACATGTGCATAGCACTTGAAACAATCAGAGACCGGTGCATATCAATTTGAACCAATCAAAGGCATGAGCATGTCAGCTTGGACTAATCAAAGGCAAGAGCATATCAGTTTGGACCAATCAAAGTCAAGAGCATGTCAGTTTGAACCAATCAAATGCAAGTGTAGATCAGTGGGGGTGGGGGGGGGGGCAATGAAATTTGAAAACTGAGAACAAAGTTATTGTCAGAATGTGCTAATGTGAGTTTTTGACAAGTCTAAGAGTGACACCGACAGCCCTGTCGTTGAGATAAAAGGCATCTATTGTTGGAGAAAACACCCAAGCCAACTGACACTGTTGACGTTCGTGTCCTTCGAACACACAAAAACAACGCCATCTTCCATTAAGTGCAGTTGTCAGTCGTCTCACTTCCTAATGAGCTTTTATGCATTTGTCAACAGGTTGATGTGCTTTATAAAGGAGATGTCAATCANGGGGGGGGGGGGGGTGCTTTTTCATAATCTGTAGGTTAAAACGAATTTTCACTGAGCTAAATTAGCTTTGAAGGCAATAGAAATTTTTACTGCGAAGGATAATGCTTTCCTTCCATCAAGAAACTACAGCATTTGTAGACTAATGTTAAATGGCCCTTCTTGTTACAAGACACTGCAGTTTTGTTGCTCTAATCAATATATTTTATTTATGTTTTTATTAATAGATTTCTTTCAAGACTAAGGACTGGCTTACAAATGGTTCCTTAGAATAGCCCTAAACATTCCTTCAAGGACCAGTAAAATAAGATGAAATGAGAATCACTGATACAGGAAATACTGGCCACTTAAACATCGAATCACATTTCTAGCTTAGCAGAAAAAACAAACAAATCTAAACTATGTTGTCACTGCTTGTCAAATGTTGGTGATATAGTAGATATTTCACTATCTAATGTTGGTGATGTAGTAGATATTTTACTATCTAATGTTGGTGATATAGTAGATACTTCACTATCTTATGTTGGTGATATAGTAGATACTTCACTAGCTAAATTTCAGCTGGCACGGTCTCTGCAATATTAACCACTTCATTACCGCAGGGTTTTGGGCATCAATTTTTGCTGACTCAGCAACAAAAAACTTAAATTTTTTAAAAAAAGATGAAATTTTCAGTATATTTCATTCTCTATCTGATTCGCTTTTTAACTTCTCTATAGATTAACGAATAAGGCAATATATAAGCATTGAAATCTGACGTCGACTTGACGTCCTGCGGTATTTCAGAAAAGTTCTAAAATTTTTGTTATGACGTCGATGTGACGTCCTTGGTAATTGAAAGTGAGTGATCGTAACGTCGACGTCATGGGTAATGAAGTGGTTCAACATTTTTGACTTTAATTAAAAATACGTACAGAAAAAGCAAACCATATTGACTGAAGGCTACACAACAAACAGGCAATTATACAAAATATCAAGCCAATCGTGGAAGTGAAATAAAAAACATTGAAACTAAATTAAAATAAAATAGAAAACATGGATTGTGCGACGAAAAACATCCGGGGTGCGACCACTGACAACATCAACCATTCAGGGTACCTAGCGGGTAGGAGATGACGTAGCCATCATCCACACTGGCCTCCTGGTTGTCCGGCTTGGAGGTGGAAGGGGGCGGCTCCTTGCTGGGTCCCGGGGTGGTGTTGTGGTTGCCCCCTGAAACCGAACCCTTGTCTGTAGCTATTCCAGGGGGTGGAGGGTTGGGGCTGGTGGAGGCGTCTGACTCGGTGTTAAGCTGGCCGCCCTGAAAGTGGGTCACGCTGGACTCCTTTTTGGCAAGTCCAGCCTGAGCGCCGTCGTGCTCGACAGTGTCTGACTTACCAGGTGGTGCTGGCTCTTCAATCTGGCCTACAGATTTCATCAGACCCACCTTTTCATCACTATGGGAAACTTCTTTCAGCTCAGCGGGCTCGTCAGAAACTTTTGTTTTATCGACCCTTATTGCCTCCTTTCCGCTAGCGGCTTTGGGGAAATCCGTTTTAATGGCAGAGCCAACGGGCTCATTATTTTCAGCTCGGTTGTGATCTCTGTTTTCGGCGGGATTGTTGAGATCTTTTTTTACGGACGGCTTGTGGTTGGGATAGTTTGAGTCGTAGATGACGCCTTTGCTGTAATGAGAGTGGTCCACATGTTTGGCTGGCTCATCAGACTGCAGGGCCATCGACTCCAGGTTCAGGATCTTCTTCCTCTTTGGTTTGGGAGGTGCCGATATGTTTCTTTGTCTTTTTTCTTTCTTCTCTTTTCTCTCCTTGACCGGAGTGATGGTCACAGGCCCCTTGAGGGATTCCTTCACCTCATACTGACCTTCAGTCTTACCAAAGTCCTCGTCTTCCTCCTCCTCGTCCCAGTCAGTTTCCCAGTCGTCATAGTATTCATCGTCATCATCATCCTCGTCATCGTCATCCTCATCAATATTGACGTCTTTATTTTCCGTGACAACTGTCACATTGTTACTAATCTGAATTGGTTCTGGTGTGATTTTAACCTTTTTGTATTCCTCCACCTTTGTCTTTACCTCTACCTTTTTCTTTTCCTCTACCTTTTCTTCTACCTTTGTCTTTTCCTCTACCTTTGCCATCTCTTCAACCTTTGCCTTTTCTTCTACCTTAGCCTTTTCATTTAACTTTGTCTTTTCCTCTACCTTTTTCTTTTCCTCTACTTTATCTGTAGCATCATCATCATCATCATCTTCATATCCTTCAAACACTGAATTATCCCAGTCTGCCCAGTCCACGAATTCTTCAGTTGCTTTACTCGTCTGGTCCTCAGGCTTGCGGGTGTTCTTGGAAACGTCCAGACTTTGTCCCGCTCTCTTGATCATCACTCCCATGGCCGTGCTGGCAATGCTCTCACCCTTACCGTAGATGGAGTTTGACTCCTGGGAGACGGATTGAACATCACCGGCGTTATCGTCCTCGGCGGTCACTTTGTCAAGTTTGGAGGCGACCTTGACCTCATTGCCAGACCACGGGGGAGACGTCAGTTTGGCTTTTGCTGGCCGAGCGGTCACGTCTTCATGGGCGGCGGCATCGCCGACTTTCACCTTGGCTGGCTCTTCTGTTGGGGCGGGCGCTGGAGTCTCCCCCTCATGAGCCGGCTCATTCTCGCTCAGCTTTTCCAGGGGCTTCTTGGTTTCTGATGGGCTCTTAGCCTCAACACTATCATAGCTGTCGGCGTACACTGGCTCCCAAGACTTGGACCCGTACGTTTCGCTGGGCCTGTAGTAAGTGCCAGGCTCTGGCTCGACAAACGTGTTAAGTTCCCCTTTCCTGAAGTAGGTTCCCGAGTACTCTGGTTCATCTCTCTGGATGCTGGCTGTGGTTGAGGCGGTGGTGGTGACTTTAACGGTGGTGGTGGTGGCATCACTGACCACATCTGGAGCAGCCGTCTTTGGCTGAGTGGCATCTAAGCTCTCCTCCACTTTAGTCGTGGCTGAACCATTGGGCTTGCCAGTGACTTTAATATCAAGCGGCTTCTCATTATCGGTATATTCAGGCTTATCTGTATAACCAGGCTTATCTGTTATTACATAAAGAGGCTTTTCTGTTACAACTGTAACTGGTTTTGAAGTGACAACAGGCGACTCTTCGCTATTCTCACCTTCATGTGAACTGGATTCTTTCCCCTTCTCGTTGTCCTCCTGTGTTGCATACGACTTGACGTCCCATAAATTATCATCCAATTTCTGCTCCCACCATCTTACGAATTCTATCTCTTTCTGAAAATACAACAGCAACAGGTCAATACTTGATGATGTGAGAAAAGCATGTAGTTTCACTATACACTTAGTCTAACATTTTACAACAGCTATTGGTAAAATTAAGAGCAATGGTTTTAGATTATTAGCTGATTATTGTGATTATTAGCTATTTGTGATTATTGGCTGATTATTGCTCATTACATGATTATTGATTATTACATGATAATTGATTATTAGCAGATTATTGTGATTACTGAATTGATCCTTGTATTGCCCCCAACCCCAATAACATAATTGCCATTAAATAGTAGGACAATAAACCTGGTAGGTGAGATCATCACACTAAACCCAGTCATTGAGATCATCACACTAAACCCAGTCAGTGAGATCATCACACTAAACCCAGTCAGTGAGATCATCACACTAAACCCAGTCAGTGAGATCATCACACTAAACCCAGTCAGTGAGATCATCACACTAAACCCAGTCAGTGAGATCATCACACTAAACCCAGTCAGTGAGATCATCACACTAAACCCAGTCAGTGAGATCATCACACTAAACCCAGTCAGTGAGATCATCACACTAAACCCAGTCAGTGAGATCATCACACTAAACCCAGTCAGTGAGATCATCACACTAAACCCAGTCAGTGAGATCATCACACTAAACCCAGTCAGTGAGATCATCACACTAAACCCAGTCAGTGAGATCATCACACTAAACCCAGTCAGTGAGATCATCACACTAAACCCAGTCAGTGAGATCATCACACTAAACCCAGTCAGTGAGATCATCACACTAAACCCAGTCAGTGAGATCATCACACTAAACCCAGTCAGTGAGATCATCACACTAAACCCAGTCAGTGAGATCATCACACTAAACCCAGTCAGTGAGATCATCACACTAAACCCAGTCAGTGAGATCATCACACTAAACCCAGTCAGTGAGATCATCACACTAAACCCAGTCAGTGAGATCATCACACTAAACCCAGTCAGTGAGATCATCACACTAAACCCAGTCAGTGAGATCATCACACTAAACCCAGTCAGTGAGATCATCACACTAAACCCAGTCAGTGAGATCATCACACTAAACCCAGTCAGTGAGATCATCACACTAAACCCAGTCAGTGAGATCATCACACTAAACCCAGTCAGTGAGATCATCACACTAAACCCAGTCAGTGAGACCATTATCACGAAGCTACATGGTCACAGATGTAGGTATCTTGTTTCTTTCAACGGCGGTCAAAGTATTATGTGATATACATGTACTATTAAATGTAATTCATCTGTTATTACACCTGTGTACATAGGGAGGAAAGCTTCCAAAGTGGGACATGAGAAGAACTTTACGGGTGATATCTCCAGAGCACATAAAACTACACTAAAAGAACTATACACATATTATCTTCAAATGAGATAAAACTGCGGCACAAGAACTATGCAGGTGATACCTCCATATAATCATTAAAGGCCATCATTCAAGCTAAGTAAATAATACCTTCACAGGACACACAACTCTAGCAGAATTGTATGAACACAAAGGAAACCAGACATCAACTGGTGCTGAAGCAAGCACAATGTTAAGTCAAACAACTGTTATCATCAGATGAGACTAAACATTTCTGGAGTATTTGAACCCCAATCTTTCAAAAATAACATACATAGAAAACAGTCATTCTCTAGTTTTTATACTTGAAATTTGGACAAGACACGTGATGGGAACCATTTTAATTCCTTTAAAGAAGACAATGGCGTATATGATAAAACAATTGTTTAGTGGCAAAGGCCAAGAAAAGGATATGTGGGGACTTTTTGTATGTGGGGATTTTTAGAATGAGGGGACTTTTAGAACATGGGGACTTTTAGAACATGGGGATTTTTAGAATGTGGGGACAATACGAATTGGTGGGACTCTTAGAATGAGGGGACTTTTAGAAATTTCTGAACTTTTAGAATGTGGGGACCATTAGATCGTGGGGACTTTAGGAATGTGGGGACTTTAGGAATGTGGGGACTTAGAATGTGGGGTCTTATAGAATGTGGGGACCATTCAAATGTGGGGACTTATAGAATGTGGGGACCATTAGTAGAATGGGGGGAGCATACTAAAATGAGGGGGTGGGGGGTGGCGGTTGCAAGGTAACTAATGAGACATCATGGCCAGGACAAAGCTGGCAGCTGAATGCCAAGTACAAGAGGCAGACCATGAGCCGGGACGTCAAACTTAATACAGGCACAGAAATGTCAGATGGAAAGAAAGAAAATTTTTGTCTTTAAATTTGGCTTCATTTTGCTGGATTCAGGGACGGGGAGAAAATTATTATATTTTTATGAAGGTAGGGGCAATAAGGGGATGTGGGAAATCAGGGGATGTGAGGGAAATCATGGGATGTGGGGAAATCAAGGGATGTGGGGAAATCAAGGTATGTGGGGAAATCAAGGGATGTGGGGAAATCAAGGGATGTGGGGAAATCAAGGGATGTGGGGAAATCAAGGGATGTGGGGAAATCACGGGATGTGGGAAAATCAGGGGATGTGGGGAAATCAAGGGATGTGGGGAAATCATGGGATGTGGGAAAATCAGGGGATGTGGGGGAAATCAGGGGATTTGAGGGAATTCAGGGGATGTGGGGAAATCAAGGGATGTGGGGAAATCAGGGGATGTGGGGAAATCAAGGGATGTGGGGAAATCAGTGGCTGTGAGGAAATCAAGGGATGTGGGAAAATCAGGGGATGTGGGGAAATCAAGGGATGTGGGGAAATCACGGGATGTGGGAAAATCAGGGGATGTGTGGGAAATCAGGGGATTTGAGGGAATTCAGGGGATGTGGGGAAATCAAGGGATGTGGGGAAATCAGGGGATGTGGGGAAATCAGGGGCTGTGAGGAAATCAAGGGATGTGGGGAAATCAAGGGATGTGGGGAAATCAAGGGATGTGGGGAAATCAAGGGATGTGGGGAAATCAAGGGATGTGGGGAAATCAAGGGATGTGGGGAAATCAAGGGATGTGGGGAAATCAAGGGATGTGGGGAAATCAAGGGATGTGGGGAAATCAAGGGATGTGGGGAAATCAAGGGATGTGGGGAAATCAAGGGATGTGGGGAAATCAAGGGATGTGGGGAAATCAAGGGATGTGGGGAAATCAAGGGATGTGGGGAAATCAAGGGATGTGGGGAAATCAAGGGATGTGGGGAAATCAAGGGATGTGGGGAAATCAAGGGATGTGGGGAAATCAAGGGATGTGGGGAAATCAAGGGATGTGGGGAAATCAAGGGATGTGGGGAAATCAAGGGATGTGGGGAAATCAAGGGATGTGGGGAAATCAAGGGATGTGGGGAAATCAAGGGATGTGGGGAAATCAAGGGATGTGGGGAAATCAAGGGATGTGGGGAAATCAAGGGATGTGGGGAAATCAAGGGATGTGGGGAAATCAAGGGATGTGGGGAAATCAAGGGATGTGGGGAAATCAAGGGATGTGGGGAAATCAAGGGATGTGGGGAAATCAAGGGATGTGGGGAAATCAAGGGATGTGGGGAAATCAAGGGATGTGGGGAAATCAAGGGATGTGGGGAAATCAAGGGATGTGGGGAAATCAAGGGATGTGGGGAAATCAAGGGATGTGGGGAAATCAAGGGATGTGGGGAAATCAAGGGATGTGGGGAAATCAAGGGATGTGGGGAAATCAAGGGATGTGGGGAAATCAAGGGATGTGGGGAAATCAAGGGATGTGGGGAAATCAAGGGATGTGGGGAAATCAAGGGATGTGGGGAAATCAAGGGATGTGGGGAAATCAAGGGATGTGGGGAAATCAAGGGATGTGGGGAAATCAAGGGATGTGGGGGAAATCAGGGGATGTGGGGGCATTCACGGGATGTGGGGGAAATCAGAGGATTTGAGGGAATTCAGGGGATGTGGGGAAATCACGGGATGTGGGGAAATCAAGGGATGTGGGGAAATCAGGGGATGTGGGGAAATCTGGGGATGTGGGGAAATCTGGGGATGTGGGGAAATCTGGGGATTTGGAGTGGTGGAAGAAGTGGTCGGAATGTGTGATGGGAAGCATGATGACCTGGAAGCAGACTTTTTGTTGATGAGAGGCACGGAGGAATTTAATATTTTCTTAAAATGCTAGTATATTTGAGTCTTCACATTAAGATATAACACTACACAAACTATACCTTCCTTTTAACATAATCAACTTACAAAGTGAAGGTTACAGAATCGACAGGTTAACTTCAAGATATAAGACCAGAAACCGCGTGCTTCATTTTTTGAGCATGGGTTATTTAAGACACAGGTAATCGCGTAACTGCCATGTCTTTTTCCTGTTTAGTTTTTTTTTTACATTTTACTTCAAATCAGTTCCTTTCCATTCTTCTTTACTTTGTTTCTGTCTGGTTTTTGCGCCTACTCCTATTTTTTTCCCCTCTCTTTTATACATAGGATATATATATATACATATGATGTAAATTTAATTTATACTTATTTAAATGTTGTGATGTTGTACTGGTGAAGGCGTGTGCCCATACGTCGACTTGTGTATTATGTAAAATTATTGTTTAAGCTTAACATTTAGTGTTATAATGACACAAATTGTTCGTGTCTTATTAATCTATTTAATCGTGAAGGTGTGTTGAGGTGGGGGTGGTTAGCGGAGTCCTGAAAGACATGGCGTCTCACAGAGTGGTGCTAACTGAAATAAGTAACAACTCACAGCGGGTTCAAATGCTCTCCACTTGTCTTTGTCAGAAGTTGGCTTCCACCAATCGGAAGCATGTTTCCTTTCAGCTGACGAATCAGATGAGGCATCTCTCTGTGGAATAGACGATGAAAACCAAATTTTTTATAATGAAAACCAAATTTTTATGTTACCGTAAATAAAAACCAAATTGTTATGTAATAATAAATAATGTCTTTAACATGCACAGTGAATTTACGTATCTAACACCCACCACACGGGAGTGATCCTGAGATATCTTATCAGGTCGGACTGGTTAATATTTTCATTGCGATCCAAATATTTACCAACCACTAAAATATAATCCAATATTCTTCTCTATGAGTAGGCAACTCTGATCATGGACAAACACAATCATGAAAACCTTAAACTGTAAACTGATATATGAATAAATATTTTATAATCTGTTATCTCTGCCTCTCTTATGCCCAGATTGGTAATGAAACCCAAGCCCTAAGTTTCTGATAATTTTACACAGCAATATTGAAACACCTTTGCGCCTGTTTCTACCATCAGTGTGTACAGTTTCATCCATTTTTCGCAACTAACGACACATCAGACTAGGTCCGGCACTTTCCTTTGGGAGCAAACAATAAATGAGTTTGCCGCCTGCATAATCTCACCTCTGCTAACCACTGGACTAATGATTACATTATGGAGTTTGCGAAAACCCCTTAGGGTTGAAACCCACTTCCAAAGAAAATAGCCTCTCAGTGAACATCTAAGAGATTTTGTACAACAGGAGGGACACATCAGTGAACAGCTGAGAGGTGTTGTAGCACCGGAGACACATCAGTGAACAGCTGAGAGGTGTTGTACCATGGGAGGGACACATCAGTGAACAGCTGAGAGGTGTTGTACCACGGGAGGGACACATCAGTGAACAGTTGAGAGGTGTTGTACCACGGGAGGGACATGTCAGTGAAAAGCTGAGAGGTGTTGTACCACAGGAGAGACACATCAGTGAACAGTTGAGAGGTGTTGTACCACGCGAGAGACACATCAGTGAACAGCTGGGAGGTGTTGTACCACGGGAGAGACACATCAGTGAACAGTTGAGGTGTTGTACCACAGGAGAGACACATCAGTGAACAGCGGAGAGCTGTTGTACCACGGGAGGGACACATCAGTGAACAGCTGAGAGATGTTGTAGCACATTGTTATCATTGGGTTAAAAGCTTATCATTATTCCTTCTATAAAAGGCTACAATTATCAATGATATAAAAATCTACCATCACCACTGCCATAAGAGGCTCTCTTTATCACTGCCATAAGAGGCTACCATTATCACTGCCATAAGAGGTTACCATTATCAATGCCATAAGAGGCTACCATTATCACTGTCTAAGAGGCTACCATTATCACTGCTATAAAAAGCTACCATCACCACTGCTATAAGTGGTTACCATTATCGCTGACAGCACTGGCTACCATTATCACTGCCATAAGAGGCTACCATTATCACAAATACAGAAGGCTACCCTTATCATTGTCATAAAAGGCTACCATCATCCCTGCTATAAAAAGGTTATCAACATCCCTGCTATAAAAGGCTATAATTATCACTGCCATAAGAGGCTACCCAATTCTTGGCCATTAGACAATCCAATTGACCATCAGACAAAAGGCAATACTACATAAGTATTACTACAACTTTGATGTCCTTAATGGATAGAAGGGAGACTCTTTGAAGGGACCAGCCTTTCAAATAAGAGCCACTTTGGTGGCAGCACTATAGACTAAAAGCAGGGGTTCTCAACTTCTGGTCACTGTGTAAAGTAGTACATGTATATCCATCTGTTTCCTTCTGATTTTATTGGCAAGAGTCATAGACACTGTTTAAATACTATTCAGAGTGCAGTAAATGATATGGCTGGAGTCACAGACACTATTTAAATAATATACAGAGTGTGGTGAATGATATGGCTGGAGTCACATGTGTGAATATGTAATACTAAAGAGTGTGAATGAATGTAACAATATATATCACATGGCAGCAGTTGTGTCATCATCATACTGCCATCCGTATGTGATATACACAAATCTTCAAAAGGTACTCCGAACCATCATACTGGACAGTCAATAAACTATTGAGATCGCAGGCGTCTAAAGTCTATGGTCCATCCACTATTCGCACATAAAGACATCCATCCATCCGTCCCTGTGGCGCTACAGCCCATGTAGGCCTGCCTCACCACTTCCTTCCACTCAGACCTAACTAATGCCTTTCTTTTCCATGCTTGGACTTTCAGCTGCTGTAGATCTTTTCCCACATCATCCATCCACCTAAGCCTAGGTCTGCCTTTGAGCCTTTTTCCTCTGGGGAATTGGTGATGTATCCTCTTCGTTCCTCTGTCATTTGGCATTCTCTCTAGGTGTCCTGCCCAGCGTAGCCTGCCTCTTTTTATTTTTGCTACTATCCTAGGATCCTGATATAGACTGTATAATTCATGGTTGGTTCGTATTCTCTATTCATATTCATCCTTTGTTGGCCCATATATTTTCCTGAGAACTTTCCTCTCCCATGTGTTTAATAGGTTTTCTGCTGTTTTTGTTAGGGTCCAAGTTTCACTTGCATATGTTACAACTGGTCTGATTACAGTTTTATAAATAGTTTTCTTTGTTTCTCTTGTATTTTTTTATATTTTTTGAGTCAATAAACTACTGAGATCGCAGGCGCCTAAATGCTATAGTCCATCCACTGTTCGTACATAAAGACAAATATTAATATTTTAATATAAACTACATACAGCCTAACTGAATACATTCAAAAAAGGCAAAGTCACGGTGTATTCAGGAGGGCCCACCATCGTAACGCAAACACATAAATCATATCAATGACATAGAGATACGTGTGTACAAGTATATATAGTAAATACGGAGAACGGTGCTCACACGGCCCGGGCAGACATTCATGGGAGGAAACCTGTATCACGTTACCGCAATTATTACGGGATTACATGGTCTGGGAAGAGATTGTGCAAGAGTTTTGTGTGTGTGTGTGTGTGTGTGCTGATACAAGGTCACGGTGTCATAATTAATGGCGCACCGACGATAGTGCAGGGGCATATGCCCCCTAGAGCTCAACTATATTGCAGAGGCATATGCCAGCGAGAGTTCACCTGTGTTGCAGGGGCACATGCCACCGAGAGTTCACCTGTGTTGCAGGGGCACATGCCACCGAGAGTTCACCTGTGTTGCAGGGGCACATGCCACCGAGAGTTCACCTGTGTTGCAGGGGCACATGCCACCGAGAGTTCACCTGTGTTGCAGGGGCACATGCCACCGAGAGTTCACCTGTGTTGCCGAGAGTTCACCTGTGTTGCCGAGAGTTCACCTGTGTTGATTGCGGAGTCGGCGATGTTTTGTCTTGGACGTCGCTAGTGTCGGTGCCGCCCGAGGCGGACCAAGATTTCTGACGCCCCCGTACGCCCAAAATTACTCGGAAAATACGGATGTTTAGGGCTCTTGAAACTCAACCACCCTGATGAGCAGATTTAATCCGAATTCGTGAAAATAATCCATCTGTTGGTATTTTAATCTTAATCAATAGTTTCGGCGCGTTATCAAAAAAAATTTAAAAAAACATTCCGGGTCCGCTATGAAGATCCGGAAAAAAAAATTCCGTATTTCTAACTCCGGATAATCCTGATTTGCAATCCTTAGTTCGTGCTATTAGTGCATACCCAGTAGTCACCTCTGATACTCTAGTGTTAGTCAAGAACGTGTGGCAGTTGTGCAGTCTTAACCTTGGTATACTCTAAGTGTTAGTCAAGAACGTGTGGCAGTTGTGGAGTCTTAACCTTGGTGTACTCTAGTGTTAGTCAAGAACGTGTGGCAGTTGTGGAGTCTTAACCTTGGTGTACTCTAGTGTTAGTCAAGAACGTGTGGCAGTTGTGGAGTCTTAACCTTGGTGTACTCTAGTGTTTGTCAAGAACGTGTGGCAGTTGTGCAGTCTTAACCTTGGTATACTCTAGTGTTAGTCAAGAACGTGTGGCAGTTGTGCAGTCTTAACCTTGGTGCACTGATGTCACGCCATCCTGTTTTGTGACATGTGACGTATTCTCGTGCCGTTTCTTCAACACAGGATGTCTTCTTCGTCCAGGCATCAGGCAACTTCCCAGAACAAAACCTTGACCTCAGTGGTAGAACGTTCATTAGATACAACATAGATATTGTTTCGATTAGATAAGAAAAAGGTAAAAGAAGAGACGGGAGGCAAAGAGTCGAATACTTCCCAATTTCTTCAATGGGGAATGGGTAACCAAATGTGTATGGCGTATGGCGGACTTAAAGGACAAAACGATATGGCTGCTAATTACGTAATAAAGATTGATTGAATATTCGGGTAATCGAAGCAACGCTTATCGCTATTGATTTTTTTTTTTTTGAAAACCATTTCTATTACTAGAAATAAAGAATGTGGTAAGCCATCAATGTCTGTTTCATGTCGGGGTGCTCTAATTATCCCCAGCCAAACAGATAACAAGCCAGTGTTTGTTCAAAGTATAACCCTCATCTCAAACCAGCCCCCCCCCCCCCCCAGCCCTTTTCGCCTTATAAAAACGAAGCCGTTGGGTGGGGGGGGGGGGGGGGGGGGGGGGGGGGTCCGGTTTGGGGGGGGGGGGGGATAGTTTGTACCCAGACAACAACATCAGCTCTGTCCTTCTCTCCTCATCAGCGTCATAAAAAACCCACAGACAACTGTTTTCCTCTCGATCGACCGGCCTCTTGTCTCCATACCTTGCGGCCATGGCGCATCATTTGCTGCCTTTTAAGTCTCTAAACCAGGGGGGTCTTAGAATGGGGGAAATATCGTCCCCTTGGGGGCGGTAGGGGAGGTTCACGAGACCCCCCCCCCCAAGGGACGGTGCTGGCAAAGCAAGGTCAGCAAGAGGGTGAGGGGAAAAGTTGGTGGGGTCGGGGTGCTTGTGGGGGAGTGCTGGTGGGTCGGTGCGTTGGTGGGTCGGGGCGTTGGTGGGCCAGAGGGTTGGTGGGTCGGTGCGTTGGTGGGCCAGAGTGTNGCTCTGTCCTTCTCTCCTCATCAGCGTCATAAAAAACCCACAGACAACTGTTTTCCTCTCGATCGACCGGCCTCTTGTCTCCATGCCTTGCGGCCATGGCGCATCATTTGCTGCCTTTTAAGTCTCTAAACCAGGGGGGGCTTAGAATGGGGGAAATATCGTCCCCTTGGGGGCGGTAGGGGAGGTTCACGAGACCCCCCCCCCAAGGGACGGTGCTGGCAAAGCAAGGTCAGCAAGAGGGTGAGGGGAAAAGTTGGTGGGGTCGGGGTGCTTGTGGGTGAGTGCTGGTGGGTCGGTGCGTTGGTGGGTCGGTGCGTTGGTGGGCCAGAGTGTTGGTGGGTCGGTGCGTTGGTGGGCCAGAGTGTTGGTGGGTCGGTGCGTTGGGGGGCCAGAGTGTTGGTGGGTCGGTGCGTTGGTGGGCCAGAGTGTTGGTGGGTCAGAGCGTGTGTGGATCGGAGCCTTATGGACGACAGCGGTGTTTGGTCGTAGCAGACTGTGATTGTTATCTCTCACTTGTTAATACGTTCCGAGACACATTCCTGGTTTTAATCTTTTACTCTTAAGAACTTCAAAATTACACAGGGATGGTGGCAAGATGAGAAGACGTACTGGTGGTATGATGCTATGACGTAATGGTGGCATGATGCGATGACGTAATGGTGGCATGATGCGATGACGTAATGGTGGCATGATGTGATGACGTAATGGTGGCATGATGCGATGACGTAATGGTGGCATGATGTGATGACGTAATGGTGGCATGATGCGATGATGTAATGGTGGCATGATGCGATGACGTAATGGTGGTATGATGCTATGACGTAATAGTGGCATGATGCGATGACGTGAACGTGGGACGGCAGGTATGGGTAGAAAGAACCAACACTGCTTTTTTTTTTTTTTTTTTTAATTGAAGGAAACACGTGAATACCACA
>CAXITT010000057.1:723610-758996 GCA_964033795.1 Lymnaea stagnalis
ACCTTTTTTAAATTAAAAAAAAAAAAAATAATAATAATAATAAAATTCCAATTTGTTCATACTTCTCACGTGAAGATGGCCGAAGCAATTCTCTACTTGTGTAATAGCCGTGACGTGAGGGAGAGTATCTCGTCCTTGCCTATATATCTGATGCACTGGCAAGACTTGGTAAAGACGACTGGAAATAGACCAGGATGCCGTAGATGACCAGGGTTGCTGAATTCGTCACTCTCACTCTCTAGTCCTTGGCTATATATTTGACGCACTGGCAAGACTTAGTCATTAGACTGGAAATAGACCAGGATGCAGTAGGTGACCAGAATAATACTCTATTGCATAAATCGACCTAACATCTACTTGCTCTTCGGTTCTGGCGTGGCAGTGGGCAACGTGACGTCGTGGTACATGCTCCCCATATGCCGTAATATCGTTTCTCGGAATTATTCCACGCAGCCACCAACGGCTGGTGCCAAACTATGGGCCCAGTCCGTAGTTAAGGCGACACCAATTTCTAATAAATTCAATGTCTGAATGTGGTGCTTGGATTAAATAGTGAAAATGTGGTGTTTAGATTATATGTGACAAGGTGGTCTTTCAATTGACACAAAGTGGTGTTGGGATCATTTGAGACAAAGTGGTGTTGGGATTAAATTTGGCATGGTGGTGTTTGGACTGAATGTGGCATGGTGGTGTTTGGATTGAATGTGGCATGGTGGTGTTTGGATTGAATGTGGCATGGTGGTGTTTGGATTGAATGTGGCATGGTGGTGGTTGGATTGAATGTGGCATAGTGGTGTTTGGATTGAATGTGGCATGGTGGTGTTTGGGTTGAATGTGGCATGGTGGTGTTTGGATTGAATGTGGCATGGTGGTGTTTGGATTGAATGTGGCATGGTGGTGTTTGGATTGAATGTGGCATGGTGGTGGTTGGATTGAATGTGGCAAGGTGGTGGTTGGATTGAATGTGGCATGGTGGTGTTTGGATTGAATGTGGCATGGTGGTGTTTAGATTGAATGTGGCATGGTGGTGTTTGGATTGAATGTGGCATGGTGGTGTTTGGATTGAATGTGGCATGGTGGTGTTTGGATTGAATGTGGCATGGTGGTGGTTGGATTGAATGTGGCAAGGTGGTGGTTGGATTGAATGTGGAGAGATGGGGAGAGATTGAACCGACCTAGGCACCACCACTGTTTTATCCCCACACTAAATGTTGACTTCTTCCAAACAGACATGGGACTAACAAGGCCATGCTTAAATCGTTCCCAAAGTTAAATAACTGTACTCAGACTTAAAAACCAATATAGAAGTAAAGGGGGCGGTGATGTAATCTAAAGCAGTGGTTCCCAAACTTTGACGTTTGGCGGACCAGTTGACAAATTTCGAAATTGCACCACGGACCGTCACCAGATTTCTTTATGATTAGTATACAGAGTTATTCCCTTTGTCTCTGGCTTGTAATTTATACTTGGACGTTTGTAACACTTTGAAAAAAAAACTGTATTATATATTTATCTATTCAGACATTGTCCCTTTTCTATTTCTGGTTACCACCCTCTAAAAATTTTAAGCTCTAGTTTCTCAAGTACAAATTTTCCTTGGATTCGTAAACTGAGTTTAAAACTGTAACGATCAGCATCACGACTCACCACTCGGCACAGTTACGGCTAAAACAGTGACACACCCAAAAAAAAGTGAAATACCAACAAAAACAGTGACAGACCCTGCCAACAAAGATTGACATACCAAACTAACAGTGACGCAATTTAAACTTGCGTACCATTGAACGTTGGTGATAAGAGGCAAAGGCACAGATCTAAGACAGCGATGTCACCACCGTTAGCAATGACATAACAGAGAGGGAAACAAGCCGGCTCAAGACAGTGACGTAAATTGAGATGTGTGATGTTAAGTTCTGTAAATCACAAAATAAAACGTTTATTCAGTAACATCTAACTGAAGGGGAGAAAATCAGAAATTGAAACAAAAATAATTTTAAAAATCACAAGACCTCCGCTAAACCTTTGACAGTTAACTTACAGCTGCCACTATTTCACAATAACACATCAACCACCCCCCCCCCACCTTTCCCCTCCCACACGTCTCAGATCGTCTGAAACCAGAAGACAAATGGTCCGTAGCACAAGGCCTGGCCGATTTGTTCTTAGCTGGCTATTGATTTTTTGACATGGTGTCTAGGTATGAATACCTCAAAGTAAATAAGACAAAAAACGCTTGGGTGATGGGTGATGTCGAGACATGTCGTGACCTGATTCCCCATCTCCCCCCCCCCCCAAACCTCACACCGTATATCACATGGGTACTCACGGATGATTCCTGGGGCCTCCCGTCCACACGGTGGTTGTTGAAGACGAGCAACAGGATCAAGCAACACGAAGCAGCAGCAGCAACGGATGAAGAAAGCATCGTCGGAAATTTTACTCCCTGTGGCATCATGGCGTCTGGCCTGTCCGAGGGCTGGAGATCGACTGTCTGCTGACGGGAGGATGCGTGGAGGCTGGGCGGGCTACGGGCGTCTCACGTGGCCTGTGCTGGGGAGACACGGGAGGGAGAGGGAAGAATGAAAAAAAATAAAAAAATTGCAATACTTCACCGTATCGATTGAGCACAAGAGTTTTTCTCTCCCCTTCGTTTCGCTTTGTTGCGAGTGAGCTATATGTCTACGCTGGCCCAAAATAAGGCAACTAAATGTGTGGGTTCTGCGTTCAAGAAAGAAGATACAACAATAACAAACAAACAATGTTTATATATATATATATACCATATATATATATACCATATATATATATACCATATATATAATTAGAGCATTATAGAATAACGAGAGTCTTAGCTTTCATTGTCTTCGCCAGATTCAAGGTTAGTGTGGGAAGAACATATTTTACTGTCGGCTTTTCTATTCCCAGCGACAGCTAATTGTCTTTTCTTTAAAAGGAAAAAAAATCCCTTTTACTGAGAGGAAACCCTCATCACAGATTATTCCGTGCCGTTAATATTTAACGTTGGAGGCAGATGTAATTCACTTGGTAACACTTAATTATTTCCGTTCTATTGGAGCAGATTTTAAACCTTTTCTTCCCCTGACTTTACTTCACACTGAAGCAGAAAATACCCCCCCCCCCACACACACAAACAAAAAGAGGTAAAACTCAAGATACTTAATCACTAACTCTAAGAAAATAATATTAAACCCATACAGTTTATTTTTAAATAATAATAATAACAACAACAATAGCAACACAGCTCTTTGTTTTAACGTGCTCAATCACTCCTCGGACTGGCTCCGTTCAACTCTACAGAATGTGTTTCATGCTAAAAAAAAAAACAAGAGCCGAATATTTAAATTTACTGTTACTCCACCCTCACCAGGAAATGAGTTCAACTCTCACATCAACAGTTCAACTCTCACATCAACAGTTCAACTCTCACATCAACAGTTCAACTCTCACATCAACAGTTCAACTCTCACATCAACAGTTCAACTCTCACATCAACAGTTGTTTGTTTTGTTTTTTTAAAGGTTTGGGAAAGCGGTCCCGGGGCTGGGGAGAGGAGGGGGGAGGGAGAGGAGGGGGGAGGGAGAGGAGGGGGAGGGAGGGAGGGTATTACTGATCCCTTTACTGATATTACTGATACCACGGCCTGAAATCAAAGCCTCTAACTACCCGATCGGTGGATCTCAAAATAATGGGGAGAGGAGGGGGGAGGGAGAGGAGGGGGGAGGGAGAGGAGGGGGAGGGAGGGAGGATATTACTGATCCCTTTACTGATATTACTGATACCACGGCCTGAAATCAAAGCCTCTAACTACCCGATCGGTGGATCTCAAAATATTGACCTGGTTAAAAGTTTTTAAAAAATAATAAAAACGTATAATGATCAACCGTTTGTTGCTTTTCATGATATAATGCAACTATTTCTCTGTTGTTTTTTGTTGTTGTTTTTTTAACGAAAGAACGCAATAGCTCATCATAAAGAATACTGTGGCAGTGTTTAAAATAAGGACACGTCTCAGCCCTTCATGTGGGCCAATGTTTCCATGTGATGCCTTCACAACGTTTCTTCCTTAGAGCTTTAAAACATACGACTATGATATTTTAAACTACTCGCAGATGTTGTAATGCGTAAATGGACTTTAAAAAACAACAAAAAAAACAACCTCATGCAGTAGGAAGAGTGACATGTCACAGAGCGGTCTTGGTAATAGAGCACAAGGAACCAACCGAAATATCTTACGACATCAAGGCGCTGGTGGAATGCAATTAACTCTAGAACCGTCGTCGACCGAGGCAACAATAGCTGTATCTAATTTATAACGTTGCGGTGGTTGCGTGCAATCAACTGTAGAACCACCGACCAAAGCGGTGGCTATCTAATTATAACGTTTCGGTGGCGGGATGGAATCAAGTCTAATCCAATTGTGTTGTTCCTCTCAACGCCCCTCCCCCTTCTTTTACTGAGCTGCTAAAACAACAGAGTCGAATGAAATGACCGAAAAGCAGCTACCGGCAGGCAACCAATGGAAGTCTACTATAGAGATGACAAACAACTGACTAGAGGACTTCACGGTCCCCTACACGCATCCTTCTCTCTGTAAAACAACCAATATCAACTCATTGGGCATTATTGTTATACAAGGTTAGTCAATTCTTCTATGTCTGCACTTTTCATTTGGAATTTTGAATTTATAAAAACGATGTCAACCATATGTCTTCAGCCCATATTCATTGAGCCTCAACTTTTTGTCTACATTCATACAACATCAATAAATTCAGTTTATTCAGCTTGGCCTTTAACCTTCCCCTGAATGAGGTCAGATGCGGTGTCTCTAACCCTCACGGATACGGTGGACACCTTGGGAACAACCGAAGGACCTGGTCTCTGCAGATGACCTTTCACCTCTGTCATGCCTGGTGGCCGAGCGACCTAAACTGAGTCAATCACAAGCTAGTGGCAACTCAACTGATAGAAGGCAGACTCTGAAATCAAACCCATGTCCCGCAGGCGTTATGACACTGACACGATGAAAAGTCCGACAGCACAATGAGACACAAGACCCCTGCTGTTGGTCATCGACTGCATCATGGTCTATTTCCAGCCGTCCTGACAATAAAGTCTTGCCATTGGATTAAATAGGCAATAAAGGGAGAGAGAGTGACGAATTCTGCAACTCTCTTTCGAGTCAAGGTTACAGCTGAAGTCGAAAATTGCATTGGTCATCTTTGCAACAAGAACAAGCAGGTGTAGTCAAGTGATGTGGCCAAAATTTTCTGTGGACAACTTGGACACACGGCAAGACGAACATCACTGAGATAAACAGAACCAATCAACGATAAGAACGACTTGACGGGCCATTCGCTGCAAGAAGTGGGAGGCTTTCACCTCCTTGGGCAGCACCGTTGACTTAAACGGTGGATCAGTAGCGGGTGTCAGATCTAGGTCGGCATTTGTGCTTTTGAGGAAAATATGGGGAATCAAAGGCGCCGACTCTGCAAGCAAACAGAATCTATGAAAACCGGTAGATCAGTCCTACTCGACGGAGCCGAAATTCGGAGAACAGCGAGTATTACACAGAAAGAAAGACCACAAAAACTTGCTTGGCTACCAAAAAAAAATAATCAACAACAACGACATTCCGCAAAGGACACATCGAGACAATATTGCTGTAGGCATCAAGAGGAGAAGATTGAGGTGGATGTGATTCCCTCTACGTAATACCACAGGATTGGTCACCAGACAATCATTAACGGAGTCGCGGGCAGGAGACGAAGACCAAATAATACACGGAGACGCGTGCTAGAAGCAGACACACAAAGGATTGAATACACCTAAAGCAACTGGATCTATAGGAAGACACACAAAGGATTGGATACACATGACCTAACTGGCGCTAAAGGAAGGCACGCAAATGATTGGATACACCCAAACCAACTGGAAAGGAGGCAAGCACACGACCGAGAAGACTGGAAAACTTCTCGTCAACAATCACACCTATTTCGTCCATCATCACCCTTGGACCTTTGACCTCAGTGACGTCAACTAGCACACCGTATGTGTCTTCAAGACTCCTGGCACCGAGTCCAAGCACAGCTCCATCCCTATAACAACTCTGCCTGTCACCTCGTTACCCTTCCCATACTCAGCCCAACAACAGACCCCAACAGTGGCGAAAGACCCGGAAACCCGTGCGCCTTGTAAGCAATAAATCAATAACCTATTCGTCTATAACCGTAATCGACAGAGCAGGGAACATAGCCGCCGGCTCCCGGTCAGCTCGGGGTGAGATTTGATGAAGTGAAGAATGGGATAAAAGGGCACTAGTTAGAAGAGCCGTGGGGCGCCAGATATATGGTACACGTGGGACACTACACGGGGAAATGGGGCGCCCCGTGTGGAAAGCGGGGGGACACTAGCTAGAGGCACGGATACTAGAGCGTGGGCGAGGGTGCAGGCATCCCTGGTTAAGAATCCCTGACTCACAGTGTATTTAAAAAAAAAAAAAAAACAAGAAAGGATATTATATTAATTTAAAAAAAAAGGGCGCCCCGTGTGGGAAGCGGGGGGACACTAGCTAGAGGCACGGATACTAGAGCGTGGGCGAGGGTGCAGGCATCCCTGGTTAAGAATCCCTGACTCACAGTGTATTTAAAAAAAAAAAAACACGAAAGGATATTATATTAATTTAAAAAACAGTAGAATATCTTTTCAACTTGAACAATATTTTCTCGGAAATGGAAACACATTTCTCTCTATTCAATTTAAGTTACGTAAAGTTTTGGATCACTGTGGAACTGTTTATAATTATTTTGTTTAAAGTTACTTCTTGCTTGTGTGGGAATTCAACGTCGGATATTAAACATCGCATAAACGGACTAATCAAGAAAGCTAGGAACATGACACAAACTAAACATCCTTCACTTGAAGAACTATTTGAAGAAAGATGGTTTTGTAAAACTAAACACATTTTGGATGATACATCCCACCCTCTTCATCACAGATACTTAAGATCGGGCCGTTCGGGACGAATTCTTTCCATCTGGGCGAGGACTGAAAGATATAAAAATTCTTTTGTTCCCCAATCTGTACGAATTTACCAGCGTGCTTCCTCTGAAGTCACACATCTGAATGAGAACTAATAAGTCCCCGATTTGGCTAAGAGAACTCACTGAATGGCTGTTTGAAATAATTTATTATAAATGTCTTGTATTCAAATTGATTTATTTATGTGCTGAAAATTTATAATGCAATAAAAAAAACATTTCCATTTTTTGGATCAATAAACGAATCTTATATTATCTTAAAGAATGGGTCGGCAAGAATTTTTTGACAAGGGCCAGTAAAAAGATTTGATCAGGCTCCGGTGGGTGGGGGTAGGGTGTACCCGGTATGCATGGGCGCCCGCAGAAAACATTCTGGGGGGGGGGGGCAAAAAAAATCGCTTAACTTTCCAGGGGGGGGGGGGGGGGCAAAATTTTTTTAGTAATGTTTTAATCGTTTTAATTTACTGCAGCGTATTTGTATGGTGAACGAAAGGACAGGACATCAGCAACAACCAGCCCATTTTATAGAAGTACTATAATAAGCTAATAAAGAGACTCCGCCTCAATACATTTAAAAAAAAATTAATTAATACAATACAATAAGAATACAAATCTAATATAAATGTTTCAAATAGGAGCATTATGATTATAAATTTAAAACTTTTTAAAGTTACGACATATTAAAAATGATAATTTCTTTCAATTATTTGTCTGTTTAGTATTTCAGCTGAATTTGGGGAACGGAACAGGGGACTAGAGAATCTAATGTCATTAGGCCACATAACTTAATGTTTAGTTATCTTGAATTGATTATTGAATATCCATCCAATATTAAAGTTAAGGCATAAAATAATGATGCTGAATAAACAGCCTTTGCCTTAATCAGTTAGGTGGGTCGTCCATTAATTATGTTAACGAAGTAGGGGGAGGGGGTTTGGAAGTGTTTGACAATTATTGATAGGGTGGGGTGGTGTGTGTTAGATTAGTTGACGTCAACAATCATGTTTTCTATATTAAAATTTTAATCTTAAAAAATTAAAATAGTTATATTATTTTTAGGCTTTTAAAAATATTAGATTTATTTAATGTGCGTCTGACTGTTCACTGCCGATGGCTAGTCAGAATGTTAGCAAATTTAGTTAATGAAAGAGAAGTCAAAAGTTGGCCTCTCTTCAACTGTAGATTCTATTGTTGCAAATAACTAGGGTGATATGTTTGTGGTCATGTTGCAGGTATGAAACAACAACATGTTTCAAGAATCACAGTTGGTCAAGTTAAATGGTATTGATTGAGGAGGAATATGATATTTTGAGAATTAAAGGAAAGTAAAGTGAGTAACAATAATAACATTGCTGCTTGAACGGATTTGCAAAATCTGTAACATCTATTTTGCATCACAAGTCATATTGAAATAGCATGTTCAACAGCACCAACAATGCATACGAAGTTACCACCTGCTCCGCAACAAAAAAGGATTTGAATAATGCAAGTAGCTTCCAGGAGACAGAGAGAGCTTATGGCAATTATTGCACACACTGACAATGCTTCTGTTGTAAGTGCTAAATGGTTAGATGAGGATGATGTTGACTTGTCTGGAATATCAGTTCTGCTTGATAAAAATGATAAATCAGCAACTATGCCCATTGTTACGATAAAGCAACACCAGGCTACTCCTGGGAAGATGATAGCAGCTAGAAGCTATGCAACAATTGTCAGCTATACTGACCATTATCATACTTCTACTTCCACAAACAATGATATTTAGTATTTAACAATTGATTCTGCACTATTAATTATAAAATTTAAGTGTAGAAACTTTTTCACTTGTTGATTAACAAGCTAAAGATGCCATAAAATTAAAACGTTTTTCCTACAATTTAGTGTTATTAAAATAGTTCATCACAAAGTAAAATGTATTTATATATATTATAATTCATTTTTTTTTTTAAATTAGGGGGGAGGGGGGGAGAGAGTTCACTGAAAGTTTGACAGTTGTTGACAGGGTGGGGGGAGAGGGTCAAACATTGCTTCAAAATTATGTTTAAATTGTAATGTAATTAATGTACGGCCCCTTACCCTTAGTCACTTAGTGAGTGACTTAATGAATCTCAATTCATATATATATATACATATAACTTAAAATAAAAATCTAGTTATATTATTACTAATTAGTATTAGTAATTAGTTAAATTAGTCACTTAGTGAGTGACTTAATGAATCTCAATTCATATATATATACATATAACTTAAAATAAAAATCTAGTTATATTATTACTAATTAGTATTAGTAATTAGTTAAATTAGCCTAAACTTCCCTATAATTTAATATTCAAAATTGACGGACTGGCACACTTAAACTTAAAAGCGGCACCTTCTTTAACACTTCAACTTTTTTTAAATTAAAAAGACAGACATAATTAAACTTAACAAATGTAAACTTAATTTTTTTTAAATTATATATAATTATAATTTAAATTATATAATTTTATCATTTATTAATTTATATTATAAAAAATGACTTCTTCTTGACCTAATAAATGAACATAAAAACTACCAAAGCATGCTTTTTCTACACCTTAAAAATATCTCAAACAAGTTAGAAGTTATAATAAAAAAACAAAATTGAAACTAACCCCAATTCAATTGTAAATAGTAAATATTTTAACAATGAGTCAATGAGTGCACCGTGTTACGCCGACTGACCAACTGGGATATCGAAACAGGAAGTAACAAAGGACGCGGACATTAAAAAATTAATTATATTAGTAAATTTTATATTTTCATTATGGGAGAGCTCTATTTGATTTTTAACCCTTGAATATTATATTTTCATTACTTTTCCATACATTTTTATGGGTCTTATAAGGACAATCGTTGGTAGGCTACATTTCGACGCAAAGAAAGATAATTTGGTGGTTAGTACCGAGTATCAAACATAAACATTTTAGAATCATTTTCTACTTGGTGATTAAATTAAAATATTGTCAGCGCCACCTTTGTTTTATGAAGTGACTGCGTATACCGTATACCGCGGCGGTACAAGTAGCACAACCCAGGACGTAACAAAACTAGAGCAGGCATATTCAGAGGAAGGCCATTGGGAAGTCTGGAAAAGTGGGGGAGGGCGAATGCTGTGGGGCGGGGCAGAGGCGTAGCGTGGTGGGGGGCAGGGGGGACAGATGTCCCCGAGCACCAGCTAGTTAGGGGCGCCAAAATGTGCTTTGATATTATTTTATTGATGAAAATAATGGGTTTGAGAGTTGAAAAAAAAGAAAAAGGGGCGCTAAAAATGGATCTTGTCCCCGGGCGCGAATCTTGTCCCCGGGCACCAAACACCCTCGCTACGCCACTGGGGCGGGGGGCATAGCCTTGGGCTAATTAAATTTTGTGGGGCCTTTGACGTTATGAACTTATGCCGATATGATATTAATGAAGATACGTCATTGTAATACTTTGTCTTACATCATAATGAAAATTGGACACGTCATAACGGGTATTTTGACGATATGAACTTATGCCGATGTGATATTAATGAAGATACGCCATAGTAACACTGTGTCTTATATCCTAATGAAAATTGGACACGTCATATCGTGTATTTGTTCACTAGGTTAGTTTTCCCGAAATTTCTATGTCTTTAACTGTAACAGTTAAAAGTTGAATTGACCTGAGCAATAGTGCTCATCGCGGCTCGGTTGTTGATGATTTCAAGTGTCATGGTTGTCAAAAATAAGTTCTTTAGAAAAAATGAGGAAAAAAAAGCTGAATGAGCTACATACCATCTGCGTAAAGTAAAAATAAAAAATGATAATAAATTTCCGGCGGAAATGGGGCAGCTAATTAAACCGAAAAACGGAGAGTTATTCATTGTCATGGGCCGGGACAATGTCTCGTTCAGTTAACAATGTTGGCAATCCACTCAATGGAACCATGAGATATTGATGATAACAAACACGTTTTTGTCAACTGCTTCGGTTACTGGCACTGCCAACATATTTTGTATTCGATGGCAGTATTTGGGAAATAGTCTGACAGCAGCACGGGCTATTGAAATAGTCTGACAGCAGCACGGGCTATTGAAATAGTCTGACAGCAGCATGGGCTATTGAAATAGTCTGACAGCAGCACGGGCTATTGAAATAGTATGACAGCAGCACGGGCTATTGAAATAGTCTGACAGCAGCACGGGCTATTGAAATAGTCTGAAAGCAGCACGGGCTATTGAAATAGTCTGAAAGCAGCACGGGCTATTGAAATAGTCTGACAGCAGCACGGGCTATTGAAATAGTCTGACAGCAGCACGGGCTATTGAAGTGAATAAAATGCCGTTAGTACGTCTCCGGGGGAAGCATTACTCTCAAGCTCTTCAGTTCTTCTAGTAAGTCCGAACCGTCTATATCCTGTGTGTCGACAGCCCCACAGACAGCCCCCATTGGTGACCCTACTGGTCGTAGCCTATTTCTAAAAAGCTAGCAGAACCATGACAAACGTTTTCTTTCCTCTTTTTCTGTGCTAAAATCTTCTTTTTTTTTTTTTTTTTTTTTTTTAAATGAAATACTAAAAAAATAATTTTATGTTGCAAGAAATAATTTAAATGATGCTGTGAACCCAAAATCCGAATTGAAACTCTTGAGCGAAGTAGGCCTACCCACATTCTAGCCTTATATAAGCAGAGCCTTCGTGTAGGCACGACAACTCCTTCGGCTGCCTCAGATATCAAAGGGCCTCAAATGTTCGGATGCGGAAAAATTATCAACTCTACATGCAGGGGTCACCAAAACTCACGCGACGGCTCTGTATGTGAGACATACTGGTCTTATAAATGCAAATTATCGGCATATCAATTCCACATTTTAAATTGAAGTATAGTTTGGAGGTTGGAAAAGCCACAACAGTCGATATATTTTGGTTGCCACTGAAACAAAAATCTGCTTTCCAGTTACATTGTGCTGTATCGAAATCTGAATTCATAGTGAGTGGGAATAATCACAAATTATTGAAATTTTGGCAGTGCGAAAACACATAGCAAATACTTGAGAATAAGTTAATATCTCAATAGGAATATGTTAAATATATGTTAAAAAAACAACCAAAAAAAATCAACACCAAAACTTCCGTGATAGTAAAACAGATGGTCCTCAAAAATATGGCGGTTCAAAACATGGGCTTTAAACTGAGAATAACAGAGCTTGCAAGAATACATCAACCAACGAATGATTTTTTTTTAAAAGAGGCAACTTTGTCCTCCATCTACATATTTTAGTATTGGCACTGAATTAAAATATTTTACAATGAAAATGTACTTATATATTTTTTCTTCAAAACTTCTATTGCAACCTGATATTATATCAGTGAGATGGATCGGATCATTGCTGGCTCGCGTTCTTGAATAATGTAACATATATGTATATAAATATAGAGATATATTAATAACTCTTTGGATATTGAGTAAAGTTTAAAAAAAAATTTAAAAATTTAATTTACACAATGGTTTCAATGATATGAGGCAGTGGAAACGGCTTGCAGATCACTGACAAAGAATCACTTGGCATTTAGAATTTAGACCCAGACGTGTGCGAATAAATCTCATAATAAAAATAAAACCGTTTTTTTTTTTAACAATAAAAATATCATTTTCATCTTTATTTCTGTATACGCCTCTCTATTTTCGCAATGGGGAGTCGATGAATTATTTAGGAAAAGAATGGCAACCCTCTAACATTGGATGGCGTAGCTTCTTTGTGCCGTGCACTGTGGGACCTCGCTGAGTTTATCGATCTGTCACTTGGTGTTGTGCCAGTAGGACACGCTAGAAAGAAAGAGAGTCTCACAACAGCAGCCTCACAACACACATCCTAAGTGTTTATGCCTTCTGTTTTGTGTTGCATGGGTGCAAAGAAAACAAGTTTGGTTACCAACAAATTCCACACATTTCCATAAATCTTACAGTTGGCCAAGGAAATGTAATCTTGGTTTTGGGTCATCTGGAGCTGATTCCACGGTTACCCACCTTGCATGGCTAGAACCGGAGGTTTTTTGTTGTTTTTTTTTTTTTGCGATGAAAGTACACAGTGTGCATAAATATATTTTTTAATGCCATTTAATGAAAGAAGTTCAACTTTAAATTTTGCACCAATCAAACACTAGAGTTTCGTTGAATAAGATGGTTACTAAGTTTTTATTGATCGTATTTGTGATGTGTTTGCAACAAAGACCAGTCTCGTGTTACAGAGGTGAGTAGGACAGACGTCTGTTACTGTTACTCGAGTGTTGCCTATTCAACTATTGTAGGCTATGTTCCCTCAAACTACAAGGTTTATTGGTTCGTGTGCAAAATCATACAGTTGTGTGCAAAGTTTTACATTTACAGCATCAATTTTTTGTGTGCAAAATTTTACAGCCCACAAACACAAACCACACACTTACATGGAAATTTGCTGCGCGGATACTCAAAACTGCTGCGCGGCGTCTGTGAGATAGCTGCGCGTAGCTTAAAGGGAATATTGATTGCAGGCATGGGCGCCCGCACGTAGTGGCAAGGTGGGGCACTTGCCCCCCCCCCCCTGGATTGATTGGATACAAAATTTTTAGACAAAAATTTTATTAAAGTAAAGAGAAAATAAAGAGAAAGTAACTAAGCTGATGTCCTGTCCGTTCGTTCATCATACAAATACGCAACAGTAAATTAAAACTATATTAAAACATTATTAAAAATATTTTTTGCCCCCCCCCCTGGAAAGTTAATCAACTTTTTGCCCCCCCCCCCCTGGAAAGTTTTCTGCGGGCGCCCATGATTGCAGGATGTGTAAATGGTGCACAAATTTTTTTATTAAAAAAAATCATGATGCTTCAGCCTTTACTTGTAAACTCCACAATTTACTTTTGGGCAGGGCACTTTTCATTTTAAAGAGGACCTGGTGTGGTGTTGGTACCTGATTGTTGAGACCTTAAAGTTTAAGTTAAAGTAAAAGAAGCCAGTGCTGATATCAGGGCCCTGGAATGAGGTGTACTATTATCCTATTTTGATTTTGAGGATTATGCCAGTCATGGGTATCCTAGTGACATGTCATTGTCTTAGCGGGCCTCTTGTATGAGGACCATGAAATGGAGACCCTAGATGTAAATGTATATTATATTAATATTAAAATGTTTATTATAAATAATTTTTTTAATATGTTTATGTAATAAAAAACTTTTTAGCACTACTTGTCAATTTTGCCCACAATATCACAAACAACATGGCATATTGACATGAAGACTGAAATTTCATGGTTATTCCTCCTCATCAGTCAGTTTGTTTTATCCCTCCTCCTTTAACCCTCTAATATACTAAAAAATTGTTTCCATTTATTTCTAATGAGATAGAAGCAACCAGTGTCTTGTCCTGTTACGATGGTCAACCTGGCATAGCTTGTACCAACATAGGAAATGAGAGCTGCATACCGATACAAGCCTGTCCTCCAGAGGAGCCTTTTTGCGCGGTTGGTCTACATCCAAGAACAGTATTTTGTTAGAAACCTTGCAGAACACAATACTGGATCATCACTAGAATGTGACTTCATATATAGAGTGTGACATCATAACCAAAGCGTGACATCATGACTAGAACTAGACTAGAGTGTGACATCATAATTACATTGTGACTTTGTATCTGTAATGTAAGGTCATAACCTTAGTGTGACAATTCAAACTAAAAGTTTATTGTGACACTTGATAATAATTAGAAAATATATGTTTTTCTTTATTTGATGTGGTGCTAATGTTGACTGCAGATCAACAACCTGTAATGAATGACTGGAGTGACATAAATCTTTAGAAATTCATAAATTAGATTGACAATGGGTACATTCAAAATGTTTGAGGGGCCATCCATAAACAAAGACAAGTGTTTTTGTGATGATGTGTGTTGGGGAGGGGGTTAGAATGTGCTAAAATAGCAAGATGTCATTTGGGGATTTCCCCCTTTTTTTCATTAAAAATAAATAGTAAATACCAGAATGGCAACACAATGTTATTCTATCACTAAATATCAACAAAAATTTAATGTTTTTTAATCAATTGTTAAACAATAAATGTTATTTATTTTCATTTCATTAAAAAAATAATAATTAAAATCAGCTTCATTTCTAATGGTCCACCAAAGTGTATTTGTCAAACAATCTAATTTAACTTGTAATTTCATATCTTTAATTAACTATTCACAGCAGTTCTTTTCTAACTTTTTTTTCAAAATGACAATAAGTGAATTATTTTTTTAGTAAACAGTTTTTTTGTTTTGATTTTACAGGTCCGATACCTGACTACAGATGATGTGGTGAAAGGTTTAGACAGAATGTGTGACAGCTATTGTCTTCCGGAATGCAGAGAGTCGGCCTGGTTTATTCAGTGTCTTTCTTGTTGCAACCAAGAATTCCTGTGTAATAAAGACAACGCCGGCAGTGGATTGGATCACTCCTCGTCTGGAAAATTTGAAAGCCATGCTCACAATCCAATTTTTGTTTCAACTTATTTTTTATTTCTTTATGTGATTTCTTAAACAACAGAAGTTAATTACTCTTAAATTTAATTGAATGAGAAGAGTTTTCCACCAAGTTATGCTGGCTGGTTTTGTCCATGAATATTTTACTGGAACTGAATATGGAAATTACGTTTTCCCTATATTTTACAGTTACTATTTAGTATTTTTGAGATGTTTTCTGGCCATATTTGCCAAAGTATCATAGCTTATGCAATATTATGAAATGTTGGGCTGTTCAAATGAAGTAAGATAAATGTTGATAACAAATAGGGATGGAATAGAATCATTTAAGGGATTAGGTAGTTTTCAATTAAAGTCTTGGGTCCATGGATTCAGTCCATCCAACCTGATTTACCTCATTCTGTTGACAATGTGAGCACTAGAACTTCTAAATAATCATCGGTGGACAGGATCTATCCATGTGCTGCAGTGGAAAAGTGCAGTTGTAAGCTGGTTTAAAAATTTCCATTGTCTGGCTACACACATTTGCTGTTAATTTGACTAAACCTTGGTTTTCTCCCAGGGATCAGCTATTCTGTTTCTGCACCATAGTATGTCTATTCTTATAATCTATAATTCTTTATTTAAAGAGCCCTTTCAGGATCCCCACCTCCTTTGTTTTTGTAGTGGAGGCAAAAACTATTAGCTCTTCTTTGCATTTATTTGTATAATTTAGGTTTATATAAGGTGTATAGTATGTGTATAGTGGGTGTATAGTAGGTGTATAGTAGGTGTATAGTAGGTGTGTAGTATATTGTATAGTTAAATTTGCTCACAACCTGTAAACTAATATGTTGATTTGCCTTTGTTAAATTAACACTATCATTAATCCTTATTCTGTTTCACTTAAAAGCCATGAGTGAAGCTGTCACACTGATAGGTTGTCTCAGAGGCAACTACTATTTCACCTTCTCTCATGTACACAGTCCATCATGTACACAGTCCACACCACTGAGAGTCCCATAATGTAAATCAAAATAATTATTTTTTCCTTATTTTTTAAATAAATATATTAAAGTTTTTATTTGTGGCTGTATTTTAATACAATTGTATTGATAAATTGTTGTTCAATATTTCCTATAACTTATTAAAGACTGAAATAAAAATACAAGCTTAAATTTTTAAGCAATTAGACAAGGCTAAAAAAAAAAGGTTTATTTTTATTTGTTATTGTATGTATATTTTATGATAAGAAGTCATAAATTAAAAAATGAGGAAACACAAGTTGTATTATGCATGTACATTACGGTATACATAAAAAACGAAAGCAATTTGTGGATAATATCAGGATTATTAGGTCTGGTAGACACAGTTTGACTAAATTCATAATTTACCATGTATTAAATAGCAGCAATTTGAGATTTTTGTATGATATGTTTACATAGAGTTATCAAGTTTAAAAAAAACAAAAAACTGTGGCACATTGCACAGCAATATACCTTAGTTCACATGACAAGATATCAATAGAAAGCTAAGAGTCTGCACAGAAGTTATACGGCCTTTGTGATAATGATGTGACAATACATATTGTGTGTGGTGATAATGATGTGACAATACATATTGTGTGTGGTGATAATGATGTGACCATATGTATTGTGTGTGCTGATAATGATGTGACAATACATATTGTGTGTGGTGATAATGATCTGACAATATGTTTTGTGTGTGGTGATAATGATGTGACAATATGTATTGTGTGTGGTGATAATGATGTGACAATATGTTTTGTGTGTGGTGATAATGATGTGACAATATGTTTTGTGTGTGGTGATAATGATGTGACAATATGTTTTGTGTGTGGCGATAATGATGTGACAATACATATTGTGTGTGGTGATAATGATGTGACAATATGTTTTGTGTGTGGTGATAATGATGCGACAATATGTTTTGTGTGTGGTGATAATGATCTGACAATACGTATTGTGTGTGGTGATAATGATGTGACAATGTTTTGTGTGTGGTGATAATGATGTGACAATACATATTGTGTGTGGGGTAATGATGTGATAATATGTTTTGTATGTGGTGATAATGATGTGACAATATGTATTGTGTGTGGTGATAATGATGTGACAATATGTTTTGTGTGTGGTGATAAGGATGTGAAAATGCTTTCAGTGTTTTAGATAAAGTTATCAAAATTTAAATGAAGTCATAATTTACCATGTATTAAATTGCATCAATTTAAGATTTATCATAAGTTTGCAAGCAGTTATAGTTATACATTTTTAAAAAAATGTGTCGCAGAAATATACTTGATTTACATGATGACAAGATGTCAATACAAACTTGAAAGTCTCTACAGATTGGTGAAGGGTAATTATCTGGAGAAGGCTGTATTATTGCTTAAAATTTAAAAATACCGATTATAAGTTAATTGAAAGAATGCTATAGCACTGAGTTTTTGTTTTATGAAATTAAGTTAAAATTGAACAGTTTTCACGTACATTACTTACAATAAATACATTTATTCTGAAAATATCTGAATTGGATAAATACATGATTTTTTTAAAAAATTTCAAGTAAAACAATAAATTTAATAAAAAACATATTACAGTAGTAACAAATAATTGTGATGATTCTGATTCAGCAGCAGTTTGGACATGCTCCCTGTGGCCAAAGGGGAAAAAACAAGCAGGGCCTCCTCAATTGTTATTTGTCCACAAATAGGTTGTTTGTACAGTCTGACAATTGTGTTAGATGATAAGCCATACATGTGCCCTGAAGTGCTGGGCATTGAAAGTGTTGTAAAAATAGCACAGACAGATCAGTTATTAATCCAATGCACACTTGGCTGCTATCTTCTCATTCCCCTGGTTGAGCCTACAGAATAATTTGTTCACAGAAAAAATTTCATATTAATTCTAAATAGTATAATAAATATGTTCTGCACATCTATTTGGGTATCTTAATCTTATATGAAATGAAAAAGATGCAGGTTCTTTTTAATCTAACATCAAAGAGGGGATAATCAGTTAACATTAACTAAATATTTACACATTTCCAAATCTCTGAATATGTAGGCCTATTATAATATGTCGTAAGAATTGAAATGTGTTTCAAAGAATCCTGATATATTTGAGTATACAATCCAATGAACAATGCTCTGTGATTTCTTGTAATGGAAAACGTCATTTTGTGAGCATCTAAAAAACCACTGGCCAGGCCCACTGATAGTGTTGGGGAAACATATGCCCATCTCCCCAAATATATTACGGTACCTCTCACAACTCGGTTAAAATAGTTGTCTCTGACTTCATCATTGACCACTGCCACCAAACAAGGGGGTAAGGAACTAAATTGTTATTAACACAGGGAGTTATCCATTCCGCAGTGGTACATGTGGCAAAATCAGAGCAGGCAGATTCAGAGGAGGCCCATTTGGAAGTCTGGAGGAATGGGGACGGGGGGTGACACCGTGACTCTACCACACTGGGTGACACTAACGCTAAATCCCACCCACACCTTTTTTTTTTTTGGCATCAACCCTTTGTGGTGGCGTCACTCGATGTTGCCCGCACCCCTAGTGGCGCAACTGAATACTTTAATATCGCTAAATGTTTTCCTGGAGGGAACACCACTCAATCATGACCACGATAGGGCGTCACACATTTTCAGCAACGCCATTCGTCTTATGGAAAACGCATCTGATGCTCTGTGGCATCCTTTTCTGAACCGGCCCCGACACATCGCAGGTGTCACCCGGTGCAGTCCACACCCCCACCCCCCCCCCAAAGAAACGCAAAATATAAATATTTAAAAAAAAAAAAAAAAAAAAAAAAAAAAAAAAAAAACAGGTGGCACCCGGTGCAGTCCACACCCCCCCCCCCCCCCCCAGGTGACGCCACTGTTCGTGGGTTACAATAAAAAAAAAAACAATTGAACAATCGCGAAAAGTTTTCTCTAGAAAAGTTAAAAACTCGAATTTTTTAAATTTAATTGCGTCGGAAACAAATTTAATTTGACTGGAAATAGGACATCCATAGTTACCGTAGCAATAATAATAATAATAATAATAATAATAATAATAATAATAATAATAATAATAATTTTTAAAAAAAGCAAGCAGGCTGCGTTGGAATGACATAATGAAAGGATGCCGGATTTAGAGCAGGAAAGGTGATATACAGGCAGAAACCTAGAGACAGACGGCTCGCCGGTCGACCAAGACTGAGATGGATCGATGATGTAGAGAAGGACTTACACCAGTTGGAGGTGCGCGCATGGAAGCGGAAAGCCATGGCTCGATCCGAAATAAAGGACTGTTGTGGGATGGACACACAGGCCAGGGCCCTACATGGGCTGTAGCGCCACTGATGACGATGATGGCAGTTACTATGCCGTAGCATTTAGGATGGTGTACTGTTGTCATTAATCTATTGAGCAAAGTAGGTACCCCACGATTCTAGCCTTGTCCTTATGTGAGACACATATGTCTCATCAGAACAAAAGTGTCAGTATGTAGGCCTACAATCAACATTTTAAAGTTTCATTCAGATGTTTGGAAAAATTACCATAGAAGATATATTTTCGTTGCTACTAAATAACCAATGTTCAGCTATACATGACATAGTGCGGAGACGAAATAACCAATGTTCAGCTATACATGGCATAGTGCGGAGACGAAATAACCAATGTTCAGCTATACATGACATAGTGCGGAGACGAAATAACCAATGTTCAGCTATACACGACATAGTGCGGAGACAAAAGCTGAAATCACAGTGAATAGTGCGCGGAAATAATTGCAAAGTATTTGGCTCTGCGAGAACCCGTGGCAAATACCCGGACCCTGTGTATTAAAACTGCACCCGATTAATCAAGCCCTAGAATACAACACCAAGAGACACCCGGAAATAGCCTTGATGACCACTGTCAAAGACTCATCTTGTATTTGGACCCACACAGATGAAATTAAATCTGTAAATAAAAAAAATAAAACCGTTTTTTTTAAAAAAATATTTTTGTTGTTGTTGTTGAGATATTAAGTCAGGCGTGATAGGTTTTCGTTTGGCTTTTCTGTTCATGCCTCCCTCTCTTTGAAATGGAGAGTAGCTAAATTGTTTCGGCAAAGACGGTGGACGTCGCGGCTTACTTCTTGTGCCATGCACTGCGGGCCCTGGCTGAGTTTATCGATCTGTGACTTGGTGTTGTGCCATTAGGACACACGAGCTAGAAAGAGAGAGTTCTTAAAACAACGGTCCCCCTAACACACATGCTCAATGTATGTTTTCAATCCAGTGTTGCTTGCATGCAAAGAAATTAAGCTCGGTCACAGAAAAAGATTTCCGCAGATTTCCATAACCCTGAAGTTGCCCAAGGAAAATGTCAGCTTGGTTTCAATGTTCTCTGGAGCTGATTTGTTCGGGAGATGCACACTTAGAATCTAGACATATTTATAGTTTTTAATGATGTGTTGAAAGGTTGAAGTTTGTTTTCTCTAATAGAATACAAATCTATCGATATGTCGCAAGTGGAAGAGATTACATCAACTTGTTTTATTTTAATGTCAATGCAGAAACACAATTCACGAAACGGTTTCGTGTAGGATCCTGTCTCATCTTGAGCTCACTGTCTGGTAAGAGGAGTGCACCTAGGTGTAAGGAGCAGCCGTGAAAATTTCGCCTGCAATCTTGTGCACGTTGAGTATTGAAGCACATTTGACAACGCGGTGATTCCGCGGCTACCAACCTTGTAAGGCTAGAGTTGGAGTTCTTGCGATCAAAGTACAATGATGTGAATATTACAACAAAAAAAAAAAAAAACAAAGAAAGAGGGAAAATAAAATTTAAAATTATAAAAAAAAAAAAAAACCTTGTAAGGCTAGAGTTGGAGTTCTTGCGATCAAAGTACAATGATGTGAATATTACAACAAAAAAAAAAAAAAACAATGAATGAGGGAAATTCAACTTTAAATTTTGCACCAATTATACACTAGATTTTTGTTGAATAAGAAGATGGTGACCAAGTTTTTATTGAGCGTGCTTGTGCTGTGTCTGCAACAAAGACATATCACGTGTTACAGAGGTGAGTAGGACAGGCGTCTGTTACGTATTGCTGGATGTGTCAATGGTCCACAAAATTGATTTATAAAATAAATAAAAAAATAAATAAATGATGCTTCACCCATTACATGAAAACTACGCCATTTACGTTTAGCCATGGCACTTTTGAAGAGGGCCTGGTGTTGGTACCTGACTGTTGAGAGCCTAATGAAGCCCGTGATATCGAGGCTATGGAAATGAGATTTATAGTAGTAGGATCGTGTTTGGGGAATTATACCCTGGGTATCCTGGTGACATTGTCATGGGGGCGCGGGGAGGGGGGATCTTGCATGAGGACCATGACATGGAGACCCTGGGTGTACATTTATGTATATTAATTTTAAAACGTTTATAAATATATTTTTTTTAAAAGAACAATTGGGCATCCTGTCCACAATATCACAGCCAACATGTGGAAAACTGATATTTCATAGTTATTCCTCAACATCATTTAGTTTTTATGGATTTCAAATTTTAGAGATATCCCCCCCCCCTCCTTTACTTTAACCCTGTTATATACTAAAACTATTTTTTTTTTTGTGGTCCAGTTATTTCTAATGAAATCAAAGCAACCAATGGCTTGTCATGTCTGTCCTGTTACAATGGTCAACCTGGCATTGATTGTATCAACATAGGCAATGGGAGTGGCATACCCACCCAAGTCTGTCTCCCAGAGGAGCCTTTTTGCAAGGTACATAAAAGTACAGTATTTTGTTAGAAGCCTTGAAGAAAGGCAATGTTGGATCATAACTAGAATTTGACATCATAACTAGTATGTGACATCATAACTAGAATTTGACATCATAACTAGAATTTGACATCATAACTGGTATGTGACATCATAACTAGTCTTTGACACCGTTACTAGCATGTGACATCATAACTAGTATGTAACATCATACCTAATATGTGATATCATAACTAGAATTTGAAATCATAACTAGAATTTGAAATCATAACTAGTATGTGACGTCATAACTAATATGTGACGTCATAACTAGTATGTTACATGATAACTAGAATTTGACATCATAACTAGTATGTGATTTCATATCTAGTTTTTTGACATCATAACTAGAGTGTGACATCATAACTAGTATTTTCACATCATAACTAGTATTTTGGCATCATAACTAGTATGTGATATCATATCTAGTTTTTTGACATCATAACTAGAGTGTGACATCATAACTAGTATTTTCACATCATAACTAGTATTTTGGCATCATAACTAGTATGTGACATCATAACTATTATGTGACATCATAACTATTATGTGACATCATAACTAGTAATGGACATTATAACTAGCATTTGACATCATAAATAGAATTTGACATCATAACTAGAATGTGACATCTTAACTAGTATGTGACATCATAACTATTATGTGACATCATAAATATAGTGTGACAGGAGCACTAAAATTTAGCCAACATGACACTAGATACAACTCAGTGAAATGCCTATTTTTTAAATGTAAAGCTGCGCTAAAGTGGGATTGGAAATAACAAGCTAAAAATGAATGACCCGATTGACATAAATCATAAAACATTTGTCAACCGTGTGCTTCATGCAAAATTTTTTAGGGGCCAACCATAACCACAGTCAAACATCTTTGTGATGATTTGGGTTTAAAAAAAAAAGAGGGGTGTAAAAAAAAATGTGAGACAAAATAGCATAATGTCATTTAAGGATTGTCCCTTATTTCATTAATATTAAATACCAGAATGGCAACACAATGTTCTATTATTAATTTTGAAAAAAAATTCAATGTTATTTATTCAATATTAAATAGTATATTAGTTAAATTTTTAGTTTATAAATGAAATAAAAATTAAATAATTTAGCTTGTCAATGATAAAAAAAAAGGGTTATTTGTCCCCAAAAAATCTAATTTATCTTGTAAATTCATATTTTTTATTACCTGTACAAAGCAGTATGAAGCACTAATTTAAAAAAAAAAAATATATATATTTTTTTTGCAAACCATTTTTTGTTTTGTTTATACAGGTCAGACGCCTGACTACAGACGATGTGCTGACAACTTTAGACAGAATGTGTGACAGCTATTGTACTCCAGGGTGCAAGGAGGCCGCCTGGTATGTTGAGTGTATCTCTTGCTGCAACCAAGAATCCTTGTGTAATAAAGACAATGCTGCCAGTGGATTGGATCACTCGTTTGGAAAATTTAAAAGTCATGCTCACAATCCATTTTTTGTTCTATCTTATTTTTTAGTTCTTTATGTGATTTTCTTAAACAACCGAAATTTATTATCCTTAAATTTGGTTGAATGAGAAAAGTTTTACTGGAACTGAAATGGGAATGACATTTTTACAATTTTTATAGTTACTATTTAGTAATGTTGCATTGTTTTCTGCCTATATTTGCCAAAAGTATTAGCTTTATGCAATAGTATGAAATATTGGGCAATTAAAATGAAGTGAGATCAATGTCCCAAACAGTGTCAGGTTAGGAAAATGTTTCGTATAGTGCCCAAATCAAAGTTCCTATAAAATTTTATTTGAATGGGCCCCCTGAAAAGTCTGAGGTCCTATCCTCAAGCCAACTCAGCCTGATTAATCCAGCTCAAAGTGAATCTTGTATTTCTACACAGCAGTAGGTGGGCAGGATCTATCCAATGCCATTTATTGGAAAAGTGTAACTGTAAAACTTGTTGAAAGAGTTTCCTGTGTAAAATACAGAAAAAAAATTTAAGTTAAAAATGAATTTGACTAAAACCAAATTACCTCCGAGGAATTAACTATTCTGTTGATGCACCAGTGTCTATCCATGTCAGTTAATAATTCTTTAAAAAAATCAACTTCAGGACTTTTTTCTCCATGTAAGTGGAGACAATTTATCAGCCACCTGCCCTTGAGTTTTTATTTGTATAATAAGTGTAGAGTTGACTTTGCTCAGGACCTGTAAAATAAAAAATGTGAAATTTTCTTTTTAAAAAATTAAATGCTATCACGATCATTTATCATGATTTTTTTCAATTGAAAGCCATGAGTGAATCTACCATGTTGTCTCAGATAGTTTGCCTTGTATGTAATTTATTCATTCATTCCCCAAAGGGTCACATTATGTACGGTAAGTAAAAATAATGATCTGTTCCATATCTTGTTGAGAATAAAAATATTTAAGTAAGTTTTTGTTGCATGTTAATACTATTGTATAAATTGTTTTGTATCACTTATTTAAGACAAAATCAATCAAATTTATGAAATTAGAAAAAAAATCAATAAGACAAGGGTTTAAAAAAAAAATATTTTAATTTGTTAGTGTTTGTATATTTTATGTAAAATGACAAGATCCAATACATGAGGACAAGCTACACACACCATTACAGGGTGTCATAACTTTATGCATAACACCCCCCCCCCCCCCCACAATTATTATACATAAAGCATACAAAAAAAAATAATTGTGGATAATATCAGGATTATTAGGTCTGGTAGGCACAGTTTGACAAAATGATAACAGCAATTAAAAAAAAAACAACTAATTTTAACAGAAAACAACTTTTTCTCTTTTAATAAAATACTGGAAATAAAGCTAGTCATTGGTTTACAGCTGGTTGATTGGTTAAGGACAGGTTTCAATCAAGAGGATTTTTCAAGGAAAATATTATTTTAAATAAAATAATTATTCTATAATTCTACAATACTTACACATTTTCAACAATTCTGTCATTTGGTACATTTTCTAAAATTGTACTTCAAATTAATGAAAAAGAACTATTTCTTTGTAGAATAAAATACATCTTTGATAATATGACCTGATGGTAGTTATGTGATGATTGCATGACTCATGACCATTGATCCTGTGGTAGCATCAATTTTTCACGATCTAAATTTCAGGTTGGAAAAGCAATTAAATTAAACAATCATAATTTTATGTAAAAAAATATTTAAAACTCAATATTACTCTTTCAAAGACTATGGATTTTGTATTCAAATTTATGATGCTTCTCCATTAAAGAAACACCATTACACAAGGCTTAAAAACTAAAGAAAGTGTAGCCTAATTAGTTATATAGTTTTGTAGTTCCAACAAAATCAAAGGACCATAAAAATGGGGTAGTGAATGAATGATAAGAACATGAAACCTTCTCCGTAAGAACAAAATGACATCATCTCAATATCCATGTTGTAAATATAACAACAAAGCCGATTACTACAAAAAATTATTCACATCTTAAAGTATAAACAACACATGATGGAGATAATATCTAGTGAAGTGATGTATAAAAATTAAAGTATGGATTGAAAAAAGGCTTTTAGGTGGATGAATGCAACAGATGGACGTACAAGATAAGAAACAAAACAATGCAGACCGTAAGTGGATAAAAGAGAAATAAAGTTATTACTTGAGAGTATTATTAAGCTGAGTTTTAAAATTTGACTAAAGACATAATTTACCATGTATTAAATAGCAGCAATTTGAGATTTTTGTATGATATGTTTACAACTGTGGTAAGCAATATACTTTAGTTCACATGATGACAGGAAATCAATACAAAGCTAATAGTCTGCAGAGTTTATACAGCCTTTGTGATAGTGATGCAACAAAACATATCATGGGTGTGATTATAATGATGTGAAAATGTCTATTATATATGAAAAGACATGAATAGAAAAAGTGAAGTCTAGCCACCTGGAGAATGGCTGTATTATTGCTTTAAACATAACAATATAACTTAATTTGAAAGAATACTATAGTATTGAGTTTTTGTTTTATAAAAATAGCACAGCTTTCTCTTATAATTAATACCACTATTCTGTAAAACAGCTGCAATTGGATGCCTGCATTTTGCTAGAGCTTGTCTCAAAGACATGAATTTTAAAACTTCAAGTAAAACAATAAACATAAGAAAAAAATATATAATAACAAATCATAATTGTGATCATTCTGATTCAGTTGCAGTTTGGAGATGCATTCTGTGGCCATGGGAAAATTTTTTACATGCAGGGCCTCCTTGGTTGTTATTTGTCCACATATAGGTTGTTTGTATAGTCTTGTAATTGTGATAGATAACAGATACATGTGCCCTGAAGTGCTGGGCAGTGAAAATGTTGTAAAAATAGCAGAGAGAGATCCATACTATAGTTGGCTGCCAACTTCTCATTTCAGTGTTTGAGCTTTACAGAGTAATGTATTTTAAATTTAAAGATAACATATCATGGTAACTGACTTCTAACCAACACAATATAATAAATAGATTCAGCACATCTTTTTGGGAATCATATGAAATGCAACAAAAAAATCTAATCTAAAAACAAAGGTCTTTAATCAATTCTGTCAGTTAATGTAAACAAAGGTCATTAATCAATTCTGTCAGTTAATGTAAACAAAGTTCATTAATCAATACTGCAGTTAATGTAAACAAAGGTCATTAATTAATTCTGTCAGTTAATGTAAACAAAGATCAGTTATCAGTTCTGTCAGTTAATGTAAACAAAGATCAGTTCTGTCAGTTAATGTAATCAAAGATCAGTTCTGTCAGTTAATGTAATCAAAGATCAGTTATCAGTTCTGACAGTTATTGTAAACAAATATCAGTTATCAGTTCTGTCAGTTAATGTTAACAAAGGTCAATTATCATTTCTGTCAGTTAATGTAAACAAATGTCATTAATCAATTCTGTCAGTTAATGTAAACAAAGATCAGTTCTCAGTTCTGTCAGTTAATGTAAACAAAGATCAGTTATCAGTTCTGTCAGTTAATGTAATCAAAGATCAGTTATCAGTTCTGACAGTTATTGTAAACAAATATCAGTTATCAGTTCTGTCAGTTAATGTTAACAAAGGTCAATTATCATTTCTGTCAGTTAATGTAAACAAAGATCAGTTATCAGTTCTGACAGTTATTGTAAACAAATATCAGTTATCAGTTCTGTCAGTTAATGTCACCTAAATGTTACAAAATGTCCAAATAGCCAGAATACTATCATACAATGATAAAAAGCCACACTGTGTCATAAGACATGAAATAAAATATGTCTAAAGAATTCCGATAGTTGTGAATAAAAAAATCCAATACACAATACTCTGATTTCTTATTAGGGAATTCTCATTCGCATGTAAAAATCACTGGCCCGGCCCGCTGATAGGAAAAATGACCATCGCTAAAATATATTTCACAACTCGGTTAAAAAATGTGTCTCATCATGGAAGACTGCCACGAAAAAAGTGGCAAGGGAACAAACCTGTTATTAACTCATGAAGTATCCATTTCATTTGAATTTTCTGATTAGGTATGGCGCCCAAGTTTTAAAAAAAAAATGATAAACTGGCCCTTGTTGCAGTTTTATAGTAAATTTTTAACTACACAGTGAAGAAGGCCTTTGATCTTACCTCAAGCAAGTAGAGATTGACAAGAATACAACTGAAATTGTGATTCTAAAATACATCACTGTTAGGCAATGCAGAAAAGTATCCTTAAAAATGGATGTTTAAATACGGATAGTGATAAACGTGCAACATGTGACTTTAATATCTTGTGAAAGGCAAAATCTGGTTAATATCACTGGCATATCAAAATGATGCTTCAATGATGTGAGTTGGATGCATTTCTAGGATTACCTTTATATGAGGAAAAGCTGTGACTTTTCCATTTATATTTTATTTTATTAAAAAAAAAATCATAATATCATTTATGCTGACAAAATGAATTAAAACATGCTTTGGAATGTGTCAAGTATATGCATCATATAATAATGTGTAAAATGGTTGTAAAAATCCACTACAAAATATTTACTAGTACCAGCTACTGACAGGGAGCAGTCATAAAAACATATAAAATGTTTGAGTTAGGAATAAAATGACATAACATTTTATGTAAAATTGTAAAAAAAAAAAAAAAAAAAAGTTAAAATGATTAGTTAAACCCTGGAAATGGCAGAACTTCATTGACTAACATCTAGCAGAACTTCATTGACTAACATCTAGTAAAAAATATTTACAAGTACCAGCTAATGACAGGGAGCAGTCATAAAAACATATAAAATGTTTGAGTTAGGAAAAAAATGAAATAAAATTTTATGTAAAATTGTAAAAAAAAAAAAAAAAAAAGTTAAAATGATTAGTTAAACCCTGGAAATGGCAGAACTTCATTGACTAACATCTAGCAGAACTTCATTGACTAACATCTAGTAGAACTTCATTGACTAACATCTAGCAGAACTTCATTGACTAACATCTAGCAGAACTTCATTGACTAACATCTAGCAGAACTTCATTGACTAACATCTAGCAGAACTTCATTGACTAACATCTAGCATACTTCATTGACTAACATCTAGCAGAACTTCATTGACTAACATCTAGCAGAAGTTCATTGACTAACATATCTTTTATTTTTTATTCTGAGGACATGATAATAAAAAAGTTGTTTTTTTTTAATCCAAAGATCCAACCAGGTTTTTTTTATTTAAAAAAATAGTTTAGCGTGGGGGGGGGGGGGGGGGGGGGTGAAGAGCAACCTCTTTTTTAAAGTGAAGAATCTAAGCTAATATGCACATGACAAAAGGAGTAATATTTTTACTTCTGGTTCTTTAGATTTAGAAATTTTATTAAATTATTTATTATCTTATTTCCAAGTACATAAAAAAATTATTAAAATGCTTCATGGAAATATGAGTGGATTCATTCCTTGCCGACACACTCCAAGACTGCATATATCTTAATGCTACATCTTTACCACTTCACTGGTAATGCTGTCTACAAACACAACATTTAAGGGTTAACTGGATATGATCGCAGGGAGCAATAAGACAATTGAACCAACACAACTGTCGGGGTATAGCAATAAATGAATAAACTGTCCACAACCAGCAGCATAGAAAATTTTTCTCTGACCGGCACATGCCAGGCTTGCCAACACACCTTGCCAACACACTCCAAGACTGCATATATCTTAACGCTACATCTTTACCACTTCACTGGTAATGCTGTCTACAAACACAACATTTAAGGGTTAACTGGATATGATCGCAGGGAGCAATAAGACAATTGAACCAACACAACCGTCGGGGTATAGCAATAAATGAATAAACTGTCCACAACCAGCAGCATAGAAAATGTTTCTCTGACCGGCACATGCCAGGCTTGTTTAGTGCTTTATTTTATCCACCAAAAGCAGTATCAAATAAAGTTCTGTTTCAAGCACTTAACAAAAAATAAAAATTGAAAAAAAAATTGTCCAGGTAACTCTAGATATAAGGGTGCATTATCTGGAATAGTAAAAATTGTGATGTCTTTCTTCAGATTATTTGCATAGGAGGCAACACACTGATTTTTTATATCTGGTTTCAGTAGAAACAAATACTAACAATAGATGATTAATACAACTTATTCATTTGGACAAATTATTCAGCTGTTATGAGATTCTTGATTCATCAATTGTTTTTTTAAAACAGTCAAGAGTTTAAAATTTCGCTTGGGCGTGGAGACTGACAGAACAACTATCATGATTAACGTGCATCATCTGTGAAAACACAGATGTATACGTCTTTAAAATCAATGCAAATGATCATCATTACAATATTGATTAAAAGCCATTATTCAGAAACGCATCCTGATGTCACTGTGGTGTGGTCACCACAAAAAAATAACAACAATGTGCAACTAGAGCACAAATTAGGGCATGGAAGTTTATGTTTTGAAGGCAGGTAGCGGAGAAATGTCAAACAGGGGCACTTCTTAGCTGCAGGTCTGGAACATCATCTTTGTTGGTCTTCTCTCCCCTGCCGCAGTCATCCATGGACAGCTCCGGCTGTTCTCTCAGCAACATCTCCTGACTGTGGGACATAACGTGAAGAAACGGTTGGTATCAGGATGTATATAATTAATATTTAAGTACAAGTTCAGGAGCGACATCTCATTATATTTAACAACTGGTAAATTACATCTCAATCTCTCATATAAAACCAATAAATCAAAAGCTGTAGGCAACGAGTTTGCTATTATGTCTTTAAAAATGTCCAAATAAATGTAAGGCAATGCCTTGTAATAGTAACATTCAATGGTGCTAGCAATAACAAAAAAAATGTGTGGCCTAATTTCTTTTTTGAATTACTGATTATATGTGCTCATCATAATATGATTTGTATGGGCCACAGTTTGAATTAGAATTTAGAGTTCTTTCATATAGCATTTGACCTTAAGGTGGGTTTTGTTGGTGTACCTTCTCTCTCTATTCTCTTTTCTCCTCTTGTAAAAAAAGATGAGGAAAAGTGTGATGAAGATGACGGGGATGATGACGCCCATACAAATGAGAGCCACAAACATTGTCTCATCTTTCAGTGGAAGGTTGTGGAAGAAATCTGAAAAGCCATGTCTGGAGCTATACAAATCTGGGGGAATAAAAATTAATTTTAATACTTTATATTATTATTGAATAGTTGTTAAAAAAAATATACAAAATTTGTTGATCTAATGAGGGATCATAAATGAAAGACAGACTTCAAGCTATGTGAAGGAAATAGTAGGACAAGGGTTGCTGACGCTTAAAAGCAAAGAATAGGACCATAACGAAACAACCCCTAAAAAGAACGTTTTTCATATAAATCCTCTATACGCATTTCTGTTTGCATTCATGTAATTGTACCTGATTTATCATTTATGTGATTGTACCTGATTTATCATTTATGTGATTGTACCTGATTTATCATTTATGTAATTTTACCTGATTTATCATTTATGTAATTGTACCTGATTTATCATTTATGTAATTGTACCTGATTTATCATTTATGTAATTGTACCTGATTTATCATTTATGTAATTGTACCTGATTTATCATTTATGTAATTGTACCTGATTTATCATTTATGTAATTGTACCTGATTTATCATTTATGTAATTGTACCTGATTTATCATTTATGTAATTGTACCTGATTTATCATTTATGTAATTGTACCTGATTTATCATTCATGTAATTGTAGCAACTGATTTTTTATGTTTAGCTAGCTAAGTGCATGTCAAACCTAATATACTAACTAAATATATATTTAAACCCAAATAACTCAAAAATACAAAGCACATATTAACAGCGACACAATTCATCTCCAGACCAAACACGCTCTCACTAAACAAATCATATTTCATTCATCTTCCCCTTCAAAGACATGAAAAACTGATTTTTTAGGCTGAAAATTTGACAGAATGTGCTGTCATTAACAGCGAGTCTATGTGACAAGTTTCAGTTCAATAGGATGACAGTAAGTGGGTCATTTAGCCATCTGACGATGATTTTGCCATGAACAAAGGCAAAGTGAATATATAAAGGATTTAAAAACAGAACATTTTTGCTTCTTCAGCAGAACTGAGTTAAAAAACTTAAGCGTCAGTAGTTGGCCGTGCTATGGGAAAAGTGGTAGAGGCAGCCGTGCTATGGGAAAAGTGGTAGAGGCAGCCGTGCTATGGGAAAAGTGGTAGAGGCAGCCGTGCTATATTTCTGATGGAATAATGTTAGTTTGTCCAAAACCGAAACATCTGTGCCAAAAGATTACAGGAACTAAAAGATCTAATGAAAGAATAATGCAACAATCCTTGGAGTATCCTTGCTTTTAAATAACTATGTAATTCCTGGACATTTTCTTTGTACTTGCCAGTGGAGTTGTTCAACATCTGGTTGAAAACATTCATGTCAATTTCATAGTCCAGCTTGCTAATGATGCTGTTCCTAAATGCAAGTGTCTGGTTTCCTTCCATCTCCGTCATGTTGAGTTCATACAACGCCCCATCTACGGATTTTGAAACTGCTGCTTTTATGTCGTCATGAACCTTTAAAGAAATATGCTAAAATGGTTATCTTTGTGGAGGATATATAGATAGTACCTTCTGTCCAGTCTATGTTCCATATGAATGTACTCTGCCATTTAGGGAGATGAAATGAATACATTATTCGACTTATAGATAGATTTTAAAGAAGCAGAATTTTTGGGGTTTGAATGTATTTAAAAAAATACTCTGCACAAAATATATTTTTTATTTTATTTACCTTTCAAAGGGGCTCACTGAAAATATAAAATACTTTAAAATAAAATTATTTACTTCATGGGAAAACAAAATTTCATAACTGGAATGAAGAAAATTATAATTTATTATGAGTAATTTACTGGGTAACAATTTTTTTTTTTAAACTTAGAGATTTCAAAATAAAACCAATTAATTCTTGAAAAGTGAAATATTGTTTTGTAACTGCAATTTATCGAAAATAAGCAAGAACTATAACTCACTGTATGATTTCCTTGATTAATGTTGTTGGCCTGCACTTGAGCTAGTGAGGAGCTCAGCAAACTCTCTATTCGATTTTTAATGCTGTCCAAGTATAAGTTTTCATAAGAAAATTGGGCAGTTGCATGGCTGAGTGCTTGCATTATCATTTGACCAATGTTATTTTTTACCATTTCCCAGACACTTAGATGATCAGAAGAGTTAACTTGACTGTCACTGGTGGTTTCAAGGGCAGCCATTGTTAAACCTAAATTCAACGAGGAATACAACTTATTACTTGCAATAAACAGAGTCAAAAAGAAAAAGTGGGCGAGACACAAGGAATAAAAACAACTGTTTTTAAACAGATTAAGTTTATAAATAGGATGCATAAAAAAGTGCCTGATTTGGTTGCAAAGTTGTGATTTGGTGGGGGTGGGGCGGGGGGTGTGCAAAAATTGCCCAAAATAGCTTGAAATAATTTATGGATGGCCCCATACAATAATAAACTTTTCAATGTCACATTTCTCAATGCTCCAAAATTTTATGTGCATTGCAAAACAAAAAAATAAAATAATTTGAAAGCAGTGCTGCAGTTTTATTAGTCTAAGTTCTTTCAGCACAACCTACCGGTATGTAACACATTGGGCAACAATTAATTTCTCTTTTAATTTTTATAGCATTTTCTAGGCTGATTTAATAATTAGGATTGGATATTAATATGAGCAATATGCCAGAAAAATAATCAGATGATGGGGGAATGCCTACATCAAAGTGGGATGTTATCTGATGATCAGTCTGATCAGTCCTTAGCGAACAAAATAAAAAAATTAGCAATTAAATTCCATAGGACAAAATTTATTTTCGATTTTTTGTTGCTATGTAACACACCAGGATATACCAACAAGTTTTGTTTAGTAACTATTAGTAACATATAGTCTATAGTATAGCCTACGCCTACATTGAATTTTGTTTGTTTTCGATGTAATAAGGTGATGATGATGCATTTGCATTTTTTACATAAAACATTTCTTTATAATGACATTTCACTGTCCCTCATATAACCATGAAAAAATGTATAGGGTACTACCAATGTATAGTATTGAGTAGCACTCTGCCAAAAGTAAAAGTATGAAACAAAGTTCAGAGGAGTGCCCAAAGTTTACCAAAACCTGAAAAGAATACACAACAAACAAGGATTGTGGAAGCCAGTTAACAAAAATGACTTAGACTTAGACATCAACTCATTTGATGATTTAATAACATTTATAAAAATTAATTTACATGCGACAATACGAAATTCGATCAGAAATAATATACTATACTATATTCCTATATAATATAATATAGTAGGGTATAGTAGTATATATTATATACTTATACGCACCTGCACTTCAAGATTACCTTGCGGTTGCCTTTTTTTTATTTATTCATTTATTATAATATATTTTTTTACCAACATAATATATAAGTATAAGCCTTTAAAATTGGGGACTTATCAAATTTGGAAATATGTTTCGAATTATTGTCACCAAAGCTAGGTTTCAACTGAGCGGTACATTGATATAAAAATATAACTTTTTACCTTAGCTTGGGTTTCACCTACACTACACACTGTATTATTATTATATTTCAATTCGTTGTTTACACATTGGAGAACTTCCGGAATCCGCTTTATCCTTGCCAGGACCTAATATAACACAAAATATTATTTCTAGAGAAATAAATACAAAAATTCGTTAAACGTATTTTTTAAAATCAAATTCCACTATTCTTTTTGAATAAAACAACAATTGAACAAATTGTACGAGATCAAAAAAATGTAAATTTTTATGAATCTTTTGTCTTTTACGTTGCAATTGTGGTAAATCAAGGAGAACTCTTCTTTTGTTAAAGATACGTTATAAAAATTGCCCAATTGGAATTATACAAAGGCTTTGGGCTGTATCTATAGGTACCCCGGTACCTTTAATTGCAAATGACTATTCGCACCCGGAGTGGCTCCGTACAGATTAAATGGCTTCGGAGCCGGGTGTGATAACAATAATAGTATGAGAATTATTTTTTTAAAATTGTTTTTTCTCCTTGTTATTTCATAGATTCATAGTTTTATTCTTTTTAGTTGTTTTTTTCTTATTTTTGCTATGTTAATTTCTCTTAGGACGGGTAGATTTTTTTTCTTTCCTATTTTCTTTTTTAATTTAAGACATTTTCGTAGATCATTAAAAAAAAAAAAAAATCTATTAATGAAGATGATTTAGATACATTTATTGTTTTCATTTGGATTTTAGAAAAGTAATAATATTAATTTAATTATTAAAATTAAATCCTTTATTTAAGATTATTTATGTGTATTGTTTAAGTTAAAAGATTTAATCACACAGTACTTTATGAATTAATAGGTATTCTAAATAATGAAAATTGCATTCATAGTGAATTAATTTCAACTATTCCTCTAGAGAGCTTGGCTTAGTCAGAACAAAACCACCAATTTTAAACTTTTTCCTTGGCACTGGGAGTCATACATGCAGACACT
>CAXITT010000057.1:774478-785758 GCA_964033795.1 Lymnaea stagnalis
TTGCTTAATATCTGAAGGGGAAAGCATATACCACAACTTACTAGCTTTATCAGTTGGTGCAATGAAAATTTTCTTTAGTTAAATATCTCAAAACTGAAAGAAATGGTTGTCGATTTCCAAAGGGGGAATCACCCAATTACACATCTCACAATAAATAATCACAGTATTGAGGAAGTAGACACAAAAGTATCTAAGTATCACCATTAATAATAAGCTGACAGGGCATGACTTGGACCCAAACAAAAACAGCAGAAAACCTATTAAACACATGGGAGAGAAAATTTCTCCGGGAAATATATGACAAAGGATAAATGTGGATGGAGAATACGTACCAATAAGTACAGTCTATATCAGGATCCCACGCTAATAGCAGAAATAAAAAAGGGCAGGCTACGCTGGGCAGGACACTTAAAGAGAATGCCAAATGACAGAAGAAGGAATCGGGTACATCACCAAACCCCAGAGGAAAACGGCTCAAAGGCAGACCTAGGCTTTGATGGATGGATGATGTGGAAAAAGATCTACAGCAGCTGGTAATCCAAGCATGGAAAAGAAAAGCATTAGCTAGGTCTGAGTGGAAGGAAGTAGTGAGGCAGGCCAAAGCCCTACATGGGCCATAGCGCCACAAGGATGGATGGATGACATGGCATGAACACAGCCAAATTTTTTATTAAAAAATTAGGGGTGTGCCGGACCCCGGTCCGGAATCCGGTTCCGCCGGATTTTGCACTATCCGGTGAAATCCGGTTCCGCCGGATTTACATGTATCCGGAACAACCGGATTCCGGAATCCGGAATATACCGGATTTCGGAATTTGCCAGATTTTGTGACTCACCGGATCATAATCTGAAATAAAAGTAATTCTCTTTCCCGAATTTCACACGATCACGATACATTAATCGATTGTTTCGAGCGTTGAGCTTGTTTAATGTTTAATATTCCGTACATACCAGAGGCTAGAGTCAGCACCGCTAATAGTGGCCAATAGTGTAGGGACTTTGATAAGAAAATTTAAACTTTTTGTAAAAATAAACCAATGGCATAGTTGAAAAGATGTAATTTTTTAAAGAATTATAACACCAAAATCATATTTTTAGCTGTTGTAGTTTTAAAGTTATGAATTTTTAAAGTACGACTTGGTTTGTCATTTTTTAACATGGACTGCATCTCCACATTCTGTGATCTCATTCCACCAATCCCGTCATGCGCAATGACTATATAGTTTATATAAGGCAACGCATTCCCTGCCTTATCACTAAAATACTGTTTAGACTTAGTTTAAACTTTCAACTTTGGCACATGAATAATTAATTAAAGCTTTCCCTGACCAATGGTTTAATAGTTTTTGCACACGGCAAACTCTTATGAATGAAACTCTGAGGTAGTACTACGATACAGTTATGCAAGTGGCTGTGAATGGTTGCCAATGACAACGTGTTGCACACGGTAAATTCTGATCATTTATAATATGGATTCTACCGGGTTGTTAAAGCTCAAATTAAAACATTCCAGTTTAAATGTCTTTAAATGCATTCTGAAACACAAGTTATCAATTATTTTGATGTAAATAGTGATAATAAATTAATATTTCCTAAGTATCGTCAACTTCCGCCATTAAAAAGGGGGGCGTGGCCAACCCCATGGCGAAATTAGGTTGAGCGAGCTGCATAAACTGCTGCGAACGCGTAGAAACATGGCGTCTCTCGTAAGACACTTATCCAAATGGAACGGAACTCAAATATATATCGAAAGTACTAATTTAATAATAAATAGACACACACATCGGAAAATTAAAAACTCGGATTTTTTGGCGCCGATTGCGAATTCCCATACACAAAAAGTAGTAGTCCACCTTGACTTACCGAAGTATCTACCAATAGTACCAAAATCCGGAATCCGGGAGAAACCGGTATCCGGATCCGGCGGATTTCGCATAAGAAAATCCGGATCCGGATCCGGTTGGAAAAAACGGATCCGGCACACCCCTATAAAAAATCAACCAAGGACTTTTCTATCTTTAAAAAATGTACTATTTCGGTGTAAACAAACAAGTTATTAACTTATTATACAATGCAACATTTGGAAGCCTTCTAAACTTCCCATTACAGCTCTATCAGCTTCATCTACAAATTTGCAGGTGCAGTTTCCACATCTATGACATAGGTTGACTTGGTTCAACATTGCTTGGCAACAAGAACAAGGAGACAAGTTGCATGTGTGTCTCCCTTAAGCACAGCTTCACTTGAAATACCTTCACTGCATCATGCATATCAGTGATCAAGTGGACCGTCCCTGGAGCTGCAGGTTCAAGTCGCAGAGATGAGTGGTTATGTCAGACAGAAACCCCAACTCACATTTCCACTTTTTATTTTTAATCCGAAAAACTGTGGAGTCTTTCCCAATGCTGCCCATGAATTGAGGGATTTTATCAATCAGCTGGAAAAATCTTCTAAGAACTTTTATCAGACTTAGCCACCGCACCTCTGTCTGATAAGGCATGTCGCCAAACTCTTGAGTCTATTTCCAACAAAAAAATATCTTTGATTTAAACTTTAGGCTCTGATAAAGTGGACGGTTTGTGTAACAGTGCTCATTACACCTTCCATGTTGAGGACTTTACCACACAGAGAGCCATAGTGTATGATGCAGTGATATACTATCAATCTACCAGTAAATTTATCCTGCTTTTTAACCACATCCTTCCAACTAACTAGTCCACTTTTTTCGCTGCACATCGTCAGTGCTCCCTCCATTTGTTGTAAGTCCAACAAGTTTGTCCCAAGGTAAGTTCATGTCGGTTAAACTTTGACATTTGTTGTCAAACATTTCTTTTCATGTCATTTCTTATGGATTCCATGTCCAATATTTCTTCTGTTGTAAGTCCAACAAGTTTGTCCCAAGGCAGGTTCATGTCGGTTAAACTTTGACATTTGTTGTCAAACATTTCTTTTCCTGTCATTTCTCATGCATTCCATGTCCAATATTTCTTCTGTAACATTGAAACTGGAGACAACTCCATGGATGAAGATAGCGAGCTGTGCACTGTCAGTCATGTCATTACTTCCATTGACAGTAAGTGAGAATGCAACAAAGTCTTTGTCTTTTTCGATCAGCTGTGTTTTCACATTAGTGGCCATCTCACAAGCCCGATCAGCAACGGTATTTCTGCTAAGGTTTACATTTGCAAAATATGCTTTGTGTCTGAACACAAGACGTCACACACTTTCATCATGCAGCACTTCATAAGCTCTCCTTCTGTAAATGGTTGGCCTGATTTTGCAAGCTGCTTCGCCACAATAAAACTTGCTTTCACAGCAGCTTCAGTATGTGATTTTGCTTTGGTGAAAAACATTCCTCTTCAGTTCTTCTACCTTCTGTTGCTTCTACTCTGCATTCATGCTTTTTAACTCTTTCGATGCGGAACAACGCATACCGCGTTCATCTGCCGTTCTCAAAAGCACTGACTAACGCGCTGTGCATTGTTTCAAATTCATGTTTGTTTCTTTGCTATTTCTCGGTTAAACTTTTTAAGAGCTATTTTTAAATAATACTTTTACAAATAAGAGTGGTACTTTATTTTTAATAAGCTAAACCAAGGTTTATTTGTTGTCATTTGGAGCACTATTTTAATGATTTTCTTCGCTTTTTTTTTCTACTGTTGCTATGGCTACTCTAGGCCCTAGTAGGTGAGTAAATTTCTTAGACGACTAACGGCTCAAAAAGCTTTGGAATTGTTTTATACTATTTCTTTTGATAGCGAAGATGATTTACATTTAGATTCATCACAAGATTCCGATAGTAGTAGTTTTAGAGGATTTTAGTTATAGAAATGAAGATGAGGTATGCGTACATCATAGGGTTTGGGGGAAAATTTTTTTATTTTCTGTAATTTATTTTATTTAAACTGAAAAAATAGCTTACAAACATATAGTCCTTTCATTTATATTTCATTTGATACCAAGTTTAGTGTTATAAACCAAAGACTAATATTTTAAATATTTTTTAATAAACCCAACCTCTCACTCTTTTTCGCTCTTCGAAAAAATGTACATTTTTAAAATAAAAATATGCCGCATCGAAAGAGTTAATTTGTCTTGATGTTTAGTCTCTTGGGGCCGTATCAGATTATATTCCTTGATCACAGCCTCATTATCTCCACAAAGTAGGTACAGATTGATACCACGTTAGTCATAGCAGGAAAGGGTGATGTAATATCCGGGCTCTACCTTACTTTCATTTCTTATGCGCCTATTCAAGATGACCAACTGAATGTTGCTAGGCTACTGTAACAACGAACATCCACTCACTACACAACTTTTATTGTCGCTTATTTTGATAGAAAAAGCGAGAACGGTCTCAGGTAGCCTATCGTTGGACAAGGCAGATTGTTAGGGAATATGATTTGCACTTTATAACGCAGGGCCATTAAAAATATTTGAGCCTAAAATTCTCTCTCATGCCTGATATAATTGTACGCTGGTCAAAACCTCTCAGGCCTTATATAATTGTACGCTGGTCAAAACCTCTCAGGCCTGATATAATTGTACGCTGGGCCTAATGTGGCCCACGGGCCTTAAGTTTGACACGTATGATATAGGAGTACTTTTTTTCTTTAAATTTACTAATGAATCTTTTGTTATAATGTTTTTTTTCCAGATGTAGACATTGCAATCTTTGTTACATGTAACAATAACCAACACATATTTTCATCTTCAATGAGTCTTGCAGCTAAAGTGAAGAAGATGAAGTACATGAAACAGTTGAAGTAAATGAATAAAAATACTATTGTAAAGGGACGGTAAATAATATTATTTTAATATTTTGTTTTTTCACTTCCAGGTTAATGTATTCTACATACGTGACTTGACGGTGAAATCCAAGATGTTTCAGTAAATCTATATGATAGATTCTTGGTTGACAGCTGATTGTGCACCATATCTTGGCTGGCAGCTGAATATACACAATATCTTGGCTGACACCTCAATGTACACCACACCATCTTGGACCTTCAAATGAGAATGTACACCACACCGTCTTGGCTGACACAGGAATGTACACAACACCATCTTGGCTGAATGCTGAATGTACACCACACCACCGTGACTGACACCTGAATGTACACCACAACATCTTGGCTGACATCTGAATGCACACCATATCATCTTGGCTGACAGCTGAATGTACACCATATCATCTTGGCTGACAGCTGAATGTACACCACACCATTTTGGCTGACACCTGAATGTACACCACACCATCTTGGCTGACACCGGAATGTACACCACACCATCTTGGCTGACATCTGAATGTACACTACACCATCTTGGCTGACACCTAAATGTACACCACACCATCTTGACTCTCATCTGAGTGTACAACACACCATCTTGGCTGACACCTGAATGTCTCAACCCAAGTAAACAAATTTACCAAATTATTAATAAAATAAATTTCTGCTAACACACAACTAAAATTTTTAGACTTTTCAATCAACCTGTTCATTGTTTCAATTACTCAAACTTTAACATTAATGGTTTTAAACCTATGCTATTTTTCATTTGTAATTCAAATAAATGTCACCTTGTTGCTGTATGAATGTGCTGCTCCACAAAAACTAATAATATAGACTTTTTAATTACCCTAACCTGTCTTGGCATGAAGACTGAATGATAAAATGTATTACCTTGACCAGTTGGTTCAAATAGACTTATGAGCTGAATGATTTAACCTAATGCTCAGTTCAGACCATCAAATTCTCATCAAATTTTGGTTCATACATTTGATGCAATTTTTGTATGAAGCCTTGTCATAACTTTAAAATAAATATTTGATCATAGTTTGATGGCATGCACATTTTTTAATATCTGTATGATTATGCACCCTCCATATCATGTGAACAAACACTAAGAAGAATTTCATCAATCTAGGTCACTAGGTCGTGTTTACATTGACTAAGCTAAGTTTTCAAAACAACAGCAGTCTCCAAATAATAATTATGTACTTAATTTAGAAAAAGATGTAATAGAAACATTAGACAGTAAATGGGCGAAGGGCATGATGTAATTGAAAGGTATTTATAAATAGGCTTATTACTTGTACAGCATATATACTATAACCCTGTAACTGTAACACTAATGACTACTTTGTACTTCCAATTGGATCAATGAGAAATTGTATCAGCTTGAGCTCCTGGCAAAGAAAATGTTGCTCCTGAGCTCCCTAACCCTGATTACAAATAACAATTAGAAATTTAATTCTCCTAACCCCACCCCACTTTTTTGTTTTTAGTGCTATCATAGCAAATGGATGCCCCCTTAATTAAATTAAAGAGTTCAACTTTTTAAATTATTAAACTTACTATAGGCGCAGTATAGGTTTGTTATTATATTGTTGTTCTGTAGCGACCCCTTAGGTCCACTTTTTAATAATTTCCACAGAAAATATAAAATCTTATTATATTATTGTTTGAGTCATGCTGTAGACATTTTTTTTTTTTTTTAGTAGAATGTAGAAAAACTTGACTTTAGATATAATAAATATTTAAATAAGGACCTTCAAATGAGATAGAATCGTAGTAAAAAGCTTACATTTCTCAAAAATACTGTTACATTGTTCAAGTATAGTAAAGCTCTCCTGAACATTCATAAATAAAAGTTAATTAATAAAAAAAATAATCAATATAATTTTTAAATTGATTTAATGGGAGTTTTAGGTGCTATTTGACAAGTTATGAGATACCGGTAGTTAAAAAGAGAATTAGCAGTACTCCTCTTCTCAGTCTGATCAACTGCCAGTGGAAAATAGGCCATGAACTATTTCTTTCCATTTCTTCCATTCTCTAGATATCTTCTCCAGCTCTCGACAATTTTTATAATCCGGTATATTTTTGTTGACATCCCTTTACAAAGTTTATGGAAATCATTCCTGATTTATCTATTAAAATGAACAGAACACTCATTTGTAGTACACTGCATTAGATTTTAAAAATTATATTGAGTACAATTATGTATACTTTTATATACTGGTACTCTAATTTAAACTATAAAAGATAATATTTTAGGGAGTGGTAATCTCCTTTTAAAATAATTTCAAGAAAAAAACACCTGATTTAAAACATACAAATACAAATGAAAGTCCAATCACAAATACAAGTTCAATCACAGATTTCACAAGAACTCAGAAACAAAATTGTATAAATTTTATTAAAAAAATAAGCAGTGCTGAATGAAGTTATTAATAAGCCCTACCATTAGTTGCAGTAATTGTATATTTGAAAATAGGATGTCACAATCATCTTTGACAATGAAAATCTTGTCGTTTCATTGTCTCTCAAGTTAAGGGATTGTAAATGTGTCTCTGGTGTTTAATAATTTCTGAAAAAAAAGATGCATTTTATTTATTACTCATAAAAATATATAAAATATATACATTATAAAGTTATGATCAAACTCATTTTAAATTATAAACATTTATTTTTCCCAGTTATTATATGTAACATTTATAACACCAATCACTAGAGACACATCACTAGACAAAGGACTAGCAAACTAATCACTAGCAAAACTTCGCTAGGCAAAGGACTAACAAACAAATCACTAGCGACACATAACTAGACAAGTGACAAACAAACTAATCACTAATTACACAAGACTACTCAATTGACTATTTATCAAATAACTAGTGACACATCACTGTAAAAGTTACTAACAAACAAATACTAGACAAGTGACTAAGACTGGAAAGCTTAACAATAAATTCATATTTATAACAACTCTAATAAAGAATGTTCTAAGAACTATAACAATAGTTTTTAGTGAATGGACAAGAGGTGACTTTGACTGAATGAATGATTTAACAAAAGCGCATCAGTCGTAAATTTGAATTTTTTGTTGATTATGATAAGAATCATGAAGATTTTCACCTATAGCAAGTAATTAGGTGTGGCGAATTTAAAAAATAAAAGAAGGGTGGGGGAGGGATGTCCTATTAAAGCCTTTAAATACTTATACTTATAAAAATATTCTATCTTCAAAAAGTTTGTTATTTATGACTATTAAACAATTTTCAAAGAGCAAATAAAATAGTCTCGCTAAATCATTAAATTTTTTTACACCAAAAACAGTTTGTAGCAATTTAAAGTTTATGTTCACAATGTGCTTTCGATTCACCAAGATGATCCATAAGGGAAAAAGAAATCCAAGTGTTGGGGGATAAAGAACCAAGTGGAGCATGACATAATAAGTATAGAATTATCAATTTTATCATTATCGGAATGTTAAAATGAAACATGATAAATTTGAACTTTCTTTGAGGGCTCTATTGAATGTAGCCTGCAGGGCAAGGTTGAGAACGCAATATGTTCTCAAATCAAAGGCTAGTAATTGTTATTAATTGTTATTAATAAACAATTATAAAGTAACTGACCTTACTAGTAAGGTATAAACTAACTTGAAATTTTAAAAATAATTTAACAATCATGGGGTATAAATATCTGTTACCGGTATAAAAATATCATATAAGTTTATAAATGTAAAAAAAAAGCGATTTTTAATATTTTCTTGATAAATTATTTACAAAAAAATAAAACATGCTTTAAAATCAAATTTACAACAAAAATTTAAAAAAATTAAGTAATAATAGTAATGTACAGGATATCTCAGAATAATTCTCCTTACAAGTATAAAAGTCATATACTTCTATTAAAATGTATTTTAAATAATTAAAAAATGGAAAATTATTTACAGAAAAGTAACACGTGCACACAAAAAATTAAATTTAGCATAAAAGATATAAATGTTAATTTACTGAATACTAGTAGAATAAATGTCTCAAATAGAGAAATTTTCTTCTCCCTTGATTTTGCAAAAAAAATACGGTCAAAGGGAAGCAATCATTAAAAATAAACATATTTTTAAAGACGACAGCGATAGCTTCCCATTAATTTTAAGTTTATTTATAATATTCAAGAAAGTTAACTCTTGTCACCTTGGTGAAAAATCGTATTAACTTGGTTACTGTTCCTAATTCTTTATGAAGTATGGGAACTAACTGTTGTCACCTTGATGGACAAAATAATTTTTTGAGTTGTCTCTGATTGAGTACTCTTTTATACTAAAAGTTTATTTTTTTAATGGCATCCTTCCGTCTACGTGAGACGATGGAGTAGCTATATAGTTTATTAAAATCAACATACATTTATTAGCTTTCCTTAGGATAAAGAATTCTTTTGTTCTTGTTCTGGTAGTGGTTCTTTGCTGCATCCATGTACTGGCATCTTTGCAACGGTAGGGGTATGATGTTGCTATTCTAACAGCGGTAAATTTTGACTACAATTGCCACTATTTTCTCAATGGCTACCATCTTGGTTAACACTTTCACGTAAAGACATCTATCCCCTATGCCAAACCTGAAACCCTAAATCGATCCCGGCTCCTAGCTGATGCTGTGGTTTGAATTACTTTTCCTAAATTATAGATAAAGAATAATATGGATAAATTTGTCAGTAATTTTCAAGATACTAAACAACCATTAGTTTTGTTCTGTACTATTTTTTTTGTGTGAGGAGGGGGGTACTGTTTGAAGTCAAATTATGTATTATAGGGATAGATGTAAGTTAATTAGGATTAATTAAATTAAAATCAAGCTATTTAATTTAGTTTTCTACAAAATTTTATTTAAAATATTTCTATTCCTTAATCCTTAACCTTTCCACAGCAATTGAGTATTTTCAACTGGGTGTAAAACACCAGGAGACAGACTATGATTGGTGATATCTTGAGTCTCCTTTTAATAACTTTTCTCATACTCGCCGTAATCCACAAGTTAGTTGGAATGAACATCTCGGCCTTGGTGGATGCAATTGTATAAAGTTTATAAGTTTAAAGTATAAAGCATGCAAAAGTGACTAATTTTTTTTTAAGGGGGGGGGGGGGTTAATTTTTTTTTATAAATAAAAAGGTGTCTTAATAAAGTATAAAGCATGCAAAAGTGACTAATTTTTTTTTAAGGGGGGGGGGGGTGTTAATATTTTTTTCTAAATACAAAGGGGTCTTAATAAACTTGCTGAGTTGAAGTGGTTCGGGCAGCTGTTTGAAGTGTTTGTAAAGATTTCAAAACACTGGCGATGTTCTTCTTCATAATATCTTAATGCGTCAGGATGGATCACCTCTACTTGCAAAAATGTGCAACATCAAGATTGGCTGTCTGTAATTGGCTGCAGTGGATGCCAAATCAACTATGTTGAAAAACACAACCAAATGTCGTCTTTTAATTTTAGTTTTTTGTATTCACAGAGAACACCTTAGCCATTTGGTCCATGGCATATATGCCTCCTTTGATTTTGTTGTCATCTCTGGTTTCTTGCTTCCATAACTGGACATTTGTGTATTGTGTTCAGGAGCAATACAATTTTCTGCGTCAAGCTCTGGTTTATTTGGGTAGGAACATCTTGCTCCATTTCACTGTTCCAACTACAGGGTGAGTCTGTTCTCTGCCTTTGGTTTTGCAAGTTGTAGGGGAATGAAATAATAGGCTGTTCTGAAATTGTGGCTACTTCCAATGTAGTTCCTTGTGAGAGAAATCACAATCTCTGGGGATATTCCAATATTTCTCTTTGCTGGCAGGGCATTTACATTTTATTTGAAGAGATATGGGCAGCTCTTTATTTTTATTCCATATTTTTCGGGCTTGCATGGCATATATTGAATAAATCTGCACTGACCTCTGCAAGTGCAACCAACCAGTTGTCCACCTACTGTGATGTTCTCTCCAGGAACATAATATCTCGCCAAATTACTCAGGAATGCTTCTCATACATCTCTTATGGGATCAAAGATGTCACTTTCCAGAAAGGATTGATCAACCATCCTTGTTGTCAAACCAAATAGAATCAGAAGTTTGCTGAATCTCTTCATTGAAAATGCTGCCCTAAAAAGAGGATTTCCATCAACATGGCTAAATAAAAATTCCACTGAAATGCTGTTCAGATAAAGAGCCCCAGTGTGTAGTAGGCTTTTATTTAGATCTCATCATGTATTTGCCATTTGTCTCATTTCAATTTCTCACCTTCCCTGTTGGTTCCGTCAACTATTGTTTGCGTCATTTTATCATTAATACCGTATTCAGAAAAATTGCTTCAGTGGGAGATAATACGCGATCTATGAAGGTTTCAAGTCAATTAAATCATGCCACATATTAAAAAAGAAAAATAACATAAAGAGAGCCATTTACTGTGATATAAGACTATGGGGGTAACTCATCCAGTTGCCAGCAGGGTTTCT
>CAXITT010000057.1:795783-809838 GCA_964033795.1 Lymnaea stagnalis
GCTACGCCTCTTATTAGTATCATTTCAAACTCTTTTTACCCATCAAAATTTACTTCACATTTAACACACTAGCACAGTGGTTCTCAAACTTATTCAAATAAGGTTAAACTTTAAGCTAAGGAGGGCTGTTAGTTTTGACCAATGATTATAATTATTGTTAAGATATTGTACATCCCCCACCACTTACAGCAGTTCTTCACAACCATTTTTGCCCCACTCCCCATCTCAACACCCAAAAAGGTTTCATATCACCACCTCCCATATTCCCTTATAGAAAAAGCATTAAAAAAGTATCGGGTATTTCAAATTTGAGGCATGCTAAGGTCTCAGTAAAGAAAAGTGTCCCATCTAACATTAATTAAATGCGCCCCCCCCCCCCAAAAACATTTCCAAACCCTTTTCATAATAACAGTAAATAAGTTTTGTTAAGATTTTTCATTTCTACTCAACTAATACTGTGATATCTACTTCTTAGCCCTATTATTAGCTTTCTTCATGGTAGTATAAAATTTGTAAATGGTTATAAAAAATAGAATGCATTATTTATTTGTTTTAACTTAAACTAATTTGTATTTATAAAATTATTGTTATATTATTATTTTTCAGTTAGCCCAATGTCAAATGTAAACAATGCTGTATCCATGGGTGTTATTTTGTAGACAATCAGATGAGTTCTCTTTTCAATGAAAAGTTGAATTAAAAGTAATTGAGGCAGATTGTTTTCTATTTTGATGTCTTTTTATTTAGATTGTAAATTTTGGGTTTGAGCTAAATTAATTAAATTTAAATATATTTTGACAGTATCTATGATGGGCAGATGTCGATGAGTATGATTATGATCACAATGACTGTGGGACTCAAAATGGATTTGTGCATTTAGACCAGACATAAAAAGCATACTGCTTACTAATGAATGTTTAAACAAGAGAGATATAAAGAGATTTCAAAAGCAAATAGACTTTTTCAAACTCTAATTTACTGCAAATTGGGTTGCATATATTTGTTAGTACGCAATGTGCAGGACAATGAACCAAAGAAACTTTCTGTTTTATAAAATTGGTATCACTTCATTGAAGAGTTTTATCAACTAAGAGGATTTATTAAGAATACAGTACTTATTTAAGTACTTATTTTACAAGACTGTGGTCCAGGGAATCCTCATTTGATGAAATATGAATAAGGACAGATTCATGGCCATACTGAGTTTCCAAAAAGTTTCTGATACTGAAAATAAAGGAGACAAGCTGTGCAAAATTGGGAGACTCTTAAGTTCCTAATGCAAAATAAAAAGAACTGTATCAGCATCATGAAAATGTAGCAATTAATGAACACTTTTGGAAACATAGGACATTATGACATTTAGGCTGCGTTCTCTCCCTTGTACTGTATACAATATATGTTATTCAAAGCTCAAGTGACACCGTTCCAATCTTAAAATTTGCTGATGATGCCACCATCATTGGCTTACTATCTGAAGGAGAAGGCTTATACCGCAACTTAGTAACAAGCTTAATCAATTGGTGCGATGAAAATTTTCTCCCGCTGAATATCTCAAAAACAAAGGAAAGGTTGTTGATTTCAAGAGGGAGGAACACCAGATTACAGATCTCGACATAAAAAAATCAAAGTGGAGAGAAAGAAGATGCATATAAGTACTTAGGTGTCACCATTAATAATAAGCTAACATGGCAGGAGCACGGCTGTATAAGAAATTCAGAAAGACTCACCTTCCTCAAAAAACTGTACAATTTCGGCGTAAACTTATTCTACAGTTCAACAATTGTAAGCCAGCTCAATTTCAGTATTACCTGCTGGTGTGGGAATTCAACGTCTGATATTCAACAAATTGAAAAATCTGCTGTTTTTTGAGAGTTAATAACTGCAGTAACTACAGTAAATTAAGATTTAGAAGATGCTCAAAATGAATGATTATTCCTGAGGAGCCGTGTTGAATGACATACTTTATAATTTTTTGCTTTTTATTCACTTGCATTGGAACAAATGATTTACACTAATTTTACAAGTTAGAAGAGAAAGGTGATTTTATGATGAATTATAATATTGTAGGCTTACATAATTAATCTATTCTACAACATCTCTTTGGTTAATGGAATTGTTTTCCAATGTGGGGCATACAACCCACCTTATGTACACACCCCACATTATGCATACACATCACAAGGTGACACCCAACTTGGTGCAGTTTGAAGATTAGAGAGAGCGAGACAAGCAAAAAAATATTAAAAATGGTAGCAATCAGGTTAGGTAAAAGGAACTGAGCAAACCTGAAAAAAGATGCATTGTTACGCTGCATCCCCTTTTCAGAAAATTAAAAAATATAGTCGTGTTGTTTACTAAGGCTGGCTAAACACACCCCCCTCCCCTAGGCCCAGATTAAACAAGATTTTTGGAAATACATGGGAGTGCTGTGAAAAAGTTTTAAAAGAAATTTAAGCTATACCATGTTATATGTTTTACAAAGGCAAATGTATATGATGGACAGTGATGACCAGCACAAACTGTAAACAACTTCTTCAAATCACTACAGTCTAAACTTTAACATGTTTTTAGGTTTTCATTCTAAAATATCGCCTATACTATAATAAGGGAAGATAAAAATGTTTTAATTATCACATTTTTTTTATAAAATAAAATAGCTTTCAATTAAGACATGGATTTGTTTATTCATGCATACAGCACAACTAGCAGCATTTATTAGGAATCCTATCAGTGATCAGCATTATAGATAAGGAACTGATCACAGAAAAGGTACTAGAAGGGCACAACAATTTGAAGGGATGCTATATGGCTTTTATGGTGGAGCCAATGAAGATTACAAACTACCACAAGAACTGTACCCTTTGGGCAGCCAACCAACTATGAAACAAAAAGCGTGATCTTTACCATGAAAAATAATAAAGCCCCAGGAACCGACCTTATCACTGTGGAACTTATAAAACTAAGTGAAAATGAACTGCATAGACAAATATAGAGCTTCATATCAAGAATTTGGCAGGAAGAAGAGAAATGTCAAATAAAAAGGGGTACTGCGCTCAATTCACATGAGAGGATCTAAACTGGAATGCTCAAATTACAGAGGAATCTTCCTAATTAATGTAACCTACAAAATCATCAACAAATTAATAGCAAGAAAACTGAAAAGGTTCACTGAACATATTCTAGGTGACTATCAATTTGAATTCAGACAGAATAGACCCACCACAGATCATATTTCGACCATCAGATGTCTCCAGAAGAAATGCTAAGAAACATACCCATACACCAACAATATGTGGACTACACAACAGCTTAGACAGGAAATATCTGCAAAGTGCACTATAGAAACTTGGAGTTTCTAACTATAGAAACTTGGAGTTTCTCACATACTTACGTGGTTTATACATGACGATGGCTACCTCCAAAAAAGAATCAAAGTACAGGAAGAGTACTTGAGGAACTTTCATATTAATCAGGGCCACTGAGTCAAGGACACTCACTGGCATGTATCCTATTTAACATCCCTTTAGAAAGCGTTATGAGAAACATGCATGTGCGCACCAAATGAACTATCACAAACAACTTCCAGAGAAACATACATGTGAGCACAGGATGAACTATCACAAACAACGTATCAGAATCTCAACCATCAGGACACCAACCAACTTTAAAAAGCCCAACCAGTGCAGTACCTGGCATATGCAGACAACATAGCTTTACCGGGGAGAAGCAGCATTGATATAATTTAAGCATTCCATGAATTAGAAGAGTTACCTCTAAAGGTAAATGAAGCGAATACAAAGTGTATGTTAGTCATGTATAAGACACACAGGTGACAAAATCAAAGTAAACAAGCACACCAGAGAGAGAGTGAGTGAGAGAGACAGATGAAATAATGACAGAGATGAAAGAAAGGATAAAAGCAGGCCATTCTTCTTATTTCGGCCTACACGACCTAAAACTAGGAAGCAGAAATCTCTCAAGGAAAACTATGATGGCCCTATACACAACTTTACCTGTTCAATACCTGGAAAATCCTCAGAAAAATATACAGTCCAGTGTTAGATAATGATTGATGGGTATATAATATCCCCTGGGGCTTTGGTTGACAAGTTTGTAGTGGCTTGCTGGCTAAAGAGGTGCTGCCCCCCAGCGCTAGACTGGGACCAAAACCCCCATTATTGCGTGAGCCTGTGCTGGAAGACAAAGAGTGTGCATAGTATCTGCCGAAAATGGAAGCACTTAAAGGGCTACCAGCTGTGGAAATTCCACAGCTGTGGAAATTCCACAGCTGTGGAAATTCCACAACTGGAAATAAAACGTCAGAAACAGGGTAGGGAGCATGATTACTTGTTGCCCCCTAAGGATACGAGGCATGAGGTGGGTAGTGGCAACTCATGCCAATGGTTCTATTTAGATAGCAGTTAAGGTAGTTGTACCTAGGCAACCGTTTCGTCCCAGCTGCTTCGTAAATTAGTTTCAAGGTAGAAACCCACTGTAGAAATCTGTATCTGACGGCGTCGGCGTTCCCAGGGATGGGCAGAGTAAGATTTCAGGATGTACATACACCATCCCGACTCCTGATGCTGTGAGAGAAGCGTCACCGGCCTACCGGATGTCCTTGTGCTGAGTTGACCTCCACTGGTAGTCAATGGAGTGAGTGCGGGCTAGGGCTGTCCTGGCAAAGGGAAGTCTCCAACGTTCCGCTACCCAGCCCGATAACTCAGGCTTGCGGAGTGAGGGTGTGTGTGCTTTGGGGAGGGCATAAAGAGCTAATGTACTAGTTCAACAGCCCGCTGATGCAATTTCCTAATGAACATTTTCAGTACCGGAACCATCCGTAGTTGCTGCAATTTAAATGTGCAGGCTGCTTTGGGCAAGAAACCTTGAGAGGATATTAGATTGTAGAGCAGCAAAAGTGATCTACAGACAGAGGCCTAGGGGTTAACGGCTCATCCGTCGACGAAGACTGATATGGATTGAGTTGTAAAGGACTAAAATCACCTGGAAGTGTAAAGTCATGGATCAGCTTAAAAGGGAGGATGTTGTAGAGCAGACCAGGCCCCTATGATGGGCTGTAGCACCTATGATGATGATGTCTGAATGGAAGGATGTGGTGAAACAGGCCAGGGCCCTACTAATGATCAGCATTAAAAAATTGATCTGTTTATCTATCTCTATTTCTCCCATTTAGCGGCATACTTATTATTATAATTATTTAATTTGAATTTTTGGATGATGTTTAAGAATGATCAACACATAATTAAGTGTAGACATGGCTATAAATCGAAAATCAGCATGTTCTGTAGATCCCTATTCAAAGGCCTATTTACACAAAAAATATTTCAATGGTATAAGTGGGCCTTTAAGTCGGTCACCAGGTACATTGATTCTATTATAGAAAACAATAAGATTGTGTCTGTGTGTGAGCATATGACTGATTCTGTTCAGTGTGGTTACGGTATATATATGTAGAAAAATGAAGTGAGTCGCCGTTATACATAATATTGAATGTTTAATATTTTTAAGTCTTTTTAATAAGCAATTATTTTTAAGGTTTCGAAGAAAACCTTTAAAATAATTTCCCAGCCAAAACTGAGAGAGTACAGAACACTAATAAGCAGATTACACACTTTTCAGGGTTTTCCTGGCCAAAACTAAGATTGTGGTCGACTTATGATCCATTGGGAATAAATTTCCAAGATCCCAATAATGGCAAGTTACCCAGTGTGATAAATCAAGCATCAAGTTAAAATGTGAAAAAATAAAACCAAAAATATTTTTTTTTTAAATTAGTGGCATAGGTAATGAAAAATAAATAGAATAAAAAGGACTGGATTTACCTGAAGTAAAATGTTGACCAGTCATTGTCCTGGCATGTCATGATTCCTCCTGCACATTCATCATAAGAGCAGCTGTGAATTCTGGCAGTGATGGGGGTCTTCAAGTGATCTCTGTGAAAACAACAACTTTAACCTGGAAGTAAAATAATACATTAATTAGTAGAAGACAGAAACTTTATTATATTAGAGCGCAAGCTTGCATTAATATGAAGACAATATCCTATGAACAATTTTAACCTGAAAGTTACCATCATAAAAAGTACCAAAAAAATTAATCACACACTTGGTGTAATCATTGCTTTTACACCAGCCATGTTTGCATGGGTGTTTCGACAAAAAATTCCTGGTTCTCTAAGGGAAAGTTGAATAGCTTTGTTTATTTAATCTATTAAATAGTTAAAGTCCAACCACTATTGGAATTAGGGAGGTGGTGTTAAATGAACAAAAGAAAACCTTCAAAATGGTCACGTCAAGCTCAGTGCAAGATTTTAACTACAACTGCATTACAGTAGTGAATCTTTAAAAATTTAAATAAGATTTTTTGTCACAGATCAATGGTAATATAATTCTAACCTGCAAGATGTAACTCTTGATTATTACTACTATGATTTTAACCAAAAAAATATATGCTATAGCGACTGATGAATCTAAATATAAGAAGCAATCCATCTAAATAACTCTTTTGAATTTTTCAATCATTTCTTTTACAGCAAAAATGAACTCAATATGTCAGAAGGAAATTTAGATTTTTTAGGAATTTTTATCTAATTTTAACTAAAGGAAGCGTTATACGCAGTCTGCTGCGCATAACCCTGAGAGTTATACGCAGTCGACTGCGCATAACCCTGAGGGTTATTCACAGCCGACTGCGTATAACTCTCAGGGTTATACGCAGTCGGCTAGGATTTTAGCCAAATAAGGTTTATTAATCGCTTGTTTGGCAATTTAAAAAAAAAGTATTATGCGTAATGAGCTGCATGATGGGTTGTTTTGAACTAGAACTTTGAATGTGTTTAACGTAAAATTTTAATAGAATTAATTTTAATTAATATTGAAATTGATGATAGCAATAATATTAGTATTAGTGCTATTATTAGTATTATTGCTTGTATCTTATATATTATAATTATAAGTATAAGTCAAAGTCTACATTTCTTAGAGTCTAAGCCTAAGTCTTAGATTTTTTTTAAAGGCATTTCCATGGTCTAAGTCTAGTTATGTATTTTGATTGATTAGGTTTTTATATGTTGCTATGACTATGTGGTTAGTTTTACTGACTAATTCAGGAAATACATTCTATTTATCTTTTTTTTTAAATTTTATCATTTATGATTTTTTTCTTTTGATGACCTAAATGTAACAGTTTTCAGCTTCCATGCAAAACTATAACTGTGTGAAAGTATTACTTACAGTGCTCCCTCTACAGAACCCCTGCCCCTACAGCGATTTTTTTCCTGCTACTAGTCACTGCTACTCTCAACCCATGATTATTTTTATTACTGTACCAGTGAAACATGATTTTATCTGCCACAAAATTAGTTAACAACACAAACATATATTTGATAATTATAAGTATAACATTATTAACATTACATTGGTCAAGTTAATAATTCTTCTCATGTTTTAACATTTTTTAGCCAAAAAAAAAGTAAAACAATAAGCCTAGTTGTTGCTTCATTCTCGAGAAAAAGCATAGCAACTAACGCGTATTCATGGCTTGCGGTTGGCTGGAATTGAACTCCAGACCATCAACTTGAGGTTTGGTCAGTTTAGACCATTCGACCACACAGTCACCCCAATAGCAAGGCCCCCTTATTGATTGATACTGTAACACAGGAAGAATATAGACGTCACGTGACTTGCAGACTGCGTATAACTCTCAGGGTTATACGCAGTCGGCTGCGCATAACCACTTCGTTTAACTAAATTAGGAATGTGCAAGACTTTACCCTAACCTAATCAGTGAAACTAACCATTCCAATAGTCTTTTGATATTTTTTACATGCACTTGCGGGATTTATCTTTATATAAAGTGCATTCAAATTTCAAAGGATCAAGATACTAATATTTATTATTGGAAGGGGGATTAGGATGATGCTAGGACTAGGTGTTAAGAGAAAATGTAAAGATATGTGTTTATTATGGCATGTAATTGATTAGGACAGAGGCTCCCAGACTGTGTCCTGCTGCAACCTGAAGTGTTAACAAATTAATGGACTTAATGCAAGCCATTTATAATTAAGTTGGTATTTTTCACTAGTTCTCCAACCTACTTGGTACTCTGTTCTTATACTTATTAAAGTAGCAGTTGGTTTTGTGCAGCGTCTATGCTGTATCAATTAAATATTGTTTTGATAGAGTCAGGTGAAGTTAATGAGGTATGTCTTCTTGTATAAGTATAAGGCATAAGGTTTCAAAAATCGATTACATTGTTTAAAAAGTGCTATTTTACAGTGCACAAAGAATGTGGCTTATTAGAGCAAAATTGAAAAGACGTGGGTGCTGGATTTATTCTTGGCCGACGCTCAAGTGGTAGATTACCTATAGAACTATATTTAAAATAGAATTAAAAAATACAATAAAATTATAAACATAAACTTATTCTTACTTGCGTTTAGCTGTACGTCACAACCAGTTCATGCAAAGTCTTCAAAATATGGTAAATTTTTCGATTGGTGGTAATGGCTCTAAGACAACCCAACAGGAAATATCCGTGATAACCGTCACGTGACCAACCGAATATTATAAAGCCCTCACGTGACCAGCCGGGTCCGAATAGCCAATTGCTGCTATAAGTACCCGGGTACCTAGAGCCACTCGTTATTCAAATGTACATAAACGTATTTATTTTATAACTTTATTTAATTATATCTAGGTGTTCGGTAATTCTTTCTAAACCAGTGGTAGGTTTACAATTTTAAACTTTTAGGTCACACATATTTTAAATTTCTTTTATAGTTATAGGTTCATTATTATGAACTAATGGTCTAGTTTACAAATAAAATTTGATATTCTTTCATATACGGTTTTTAAATTAATTCACAAATTACTTTACTATAAATAGGGTGTTGATTTAATTTCTGCAAATTATTTTTTTTTCACCAGAGTAACTCGCCCTTGGCGCAACTATCAGATTGTAGCATTGTTCCATATAAATGAATATGTGGGCTATTTTCTTAGCCCCAGGTGCCCTTTTTCAAATTCGTGACGTTGTGGGATGATTCTTCATAAATAGACCAACGTTGCCAACATAGCGTGAAAATAATTGTTTTGTTAAAAAGATGTAATGTGTATCATGGAACATAGAAATATTGAAAACAGTAAAAATCTGAGGGAAGATTAATATTATAGTATACACTATGCAACATCGATGTCTCCAAAAGTCACCCTCAGCTACCGGTAAAACCAAGACTAAAAGTAAATGGTGCAGAACAAATGAAAAATTGAAAAATCTTAACTTTTATCAGAAAATACGGAAACTTAAAAAAAAAAACAAAAAAAAACAACAACAGGATATCGTCCTTTTAACACAATCAAAAGTTAGCCGAACACCTTAATTTTTTACATTCCTTGAATTTTGCATGTTTTTCATGAGATTTCTATGGACCTTAAAAAAAGAGTCAATAAGTTTTAAAATCCTTGTCTAAAATTCATGATGTTTTATATATTATTGTGGGGAAATGCATAAGGCTCATAAGGTTTCTAAAAATATTTGTTTTCAAACACATAGTGTCAGTACTTAGAAGTTGTGAAATAAAAAATGAAAAATTGAAAAATCTTAACTTTTATCAGAAAATACAGAAACTTAAAAACTTTAAAAAAAAAAAAACAACAGGATATCGCCCTTTTAACACAATCAAAAGTTCGCTGAACACCTTAATTTTTGTCTTATGGCAATAGAGCTGAAATTCCTTTTTAAATATGATGAAAACAATGCAGCCTTTCACTTGTTCCGTACTGTCTTTTTAGTTACGTTTGGTGAGCTTCCAAATATACATATTTTCAAATGTTTTTTGTGTGCACACCTGGATCGTTGGGATTCACAAAATTTCTTTCCTGCACCACAACTGAATGCATGTATATCCCATTGGACAATTGCTCTATTTTATAATAATAATAACAATAATTTAGATAATTTATATTAAAAAAAAGAACCTCTATGGCCATTCATTAAAGGCTGCGACTATTCGTACCCGGGTACCAGAAGTGAGAGGTTGGGATTAAAAAAAAACTATTTAAAATATTATTGTTGGGTTTGTAAGTAATGTAAGACAAAAATGAGGTATCAAATGAAAGATAATTGCGTGCCTGGGTCCATTTTGCACTTTATATTTGATTAAAGCGCTATCATTCGATTTACATAATTTATTTCTGTGTGTTGCGGCATGGGTAGATGTGTTGTCCTCTGATAAATATGTGCAGAATAAATAAATGATTGTGTACATCATTTATTTTATTTATTATTTTTAATGACATGTAGCCCACGAAGGGATATTACACGGACAAAATACATGTGTTTTTTTAAAAATATAATTGTGTTTAGAATGATTAAAATCGTATGTTTTACTGCTTTTATCACACATGGACCACACACCCGAATAAGAATACGATAAAACTTGTAACTTCATGCTCTAAGTATTTGGGTGTTGTTTCTAAGATCCCATCAATTCTTGAAAAAGTTTCTAGTTTTCTTGGAAATAACAAGTAAACAAACACGACTCTATGACTTGGGTATTTTTTTTTTTATACTAAGACATTATCATAACATCATAAAGCATTATGTTAACACTGAAAAGATACGAAAATTATAATAGTAATTTTAAAAAAAAAAAATAAACTTTTGTATGAAAAAAAAATAAAAAAAAAATAAAAAAATATTAAACTTAATCAAACTCAAAGTTTGATTTAAAAAAAAATAAGTAAAAATCCGCTAATCGAAACATTTCATAAAAGTAAAAAGTATTTTTTTTTTTATACTAAGACATTATCATAACATCATAAAGCATTATGTTAACACTGAAAAGATACGAAAATTATAATAGTAATTTTAAAAAAAAAAAGTCAACTTTTGTATGAAAAAAAATTAAAATAAAAATAATAAAATATTGAACTTCATCAAACTCAATGTTTGATTTAAAAAAAAATAAGTAAAAATCCGCTAATCGAGACATTTCCTAAAAGTAAATCATGATAATATCGGGTAAACTTCTTCATAGATAGAGGAGAATGTAAGCACGTGAAGTAGCCTGGAAAAGGTCCATAGATATTTCGGAGCAATTTAATAAATGTAAAATGCCCCAACAGTAGAATTTGCGTATTTTGAATTTCAACAGTCTCGCTAAATTCACTGTAGGACGCCAAATTTCACTCTAGGACAACAAAATTCACTCTATGACGCCGTCTTTACGCTCCTGTTAAAGAGTTCGTACAAAGTGGCCCTGAACTGTGAGCTCATAGACATGTAGATAAAGAAGTTGATGGTCGAGTTGATGAAGTCCAAAATGAAGCAAGAGTACGCGAGCACAAAGAAGAGGTTGTGATAGGTTTTCAGCAAATAGAGTTCCGGTTCGAAAAATTTTGCTATGAAGAGAGCTATCCTCGGGGACAAGGCCACGATGTACACCAGAATGATGGCCATCAGCATCTTGACCACTTGCTTGTCACGGGTGCTCAGCTTAGATACGTTGGCCACCGCGGCCTGTTTGGTCGAATGCTTGGTGCCGGGTTTGTTGGAATTGCGGAACCGCGAGGATTTCCCGAGCTGGTAGGCGATGATGATCGTACTAACGGACATCACGACCAGGCTGGCGAAGGGCCACAGGATGCCGATGGTGTTGTAATACGGAACAACGACGTCGACGTTGCGTTTGTAGAAGTCGCTGAACTTGTAGTTGCCGACGCTTCGGTTGTACGCTTGATTGTACTCCCACGCGTAGTCGTAGAAAGCGTACACGACCCAGAAAGAGCCGTTGCCGACGACGGACACCACCGTCATCGTGATCCACGTGAACTTCGGCGTCAGCATGGATTTAACCGTGAACGGGATGAGGACGCAGAGGCATCTCTCGACGGCCACGTAGCCCGCCAGGACGCTGGAGATGTAGACGGCAAAAGTCTGAACGAAGGCGAGGCTGGCGCGCGTGTAGTTCTCCCACGTTTTGGCCAGGACCACGTCGAAAAGGAGGACCGGTCCGTAAAGACGGTGGGCCAGACCGGCAGACGATTTGATGAGATCGAAGAACGCGATGAAGGACATGGAGATGTTCACCGTTGACTTGTAGCCTTGTTTGGAAAACACAGCGAGGTCAAGGATGTTCGTGACCACGCCAACGAGACACAAGCTGGCGCAGATGCACAGATCAAACACGATCTCCAGGATCACTCTCATCTGTCCGGTGACGATCTTATCAGGCGGCACGAATGGCGCGGACTTTTGTAACGTTGTCAAGACGACAGTGACGTTGATCGAGGCAGAGGTCTCCATGTTGGTCGAGATTTTTTGTACACCACCGAGAAAATAACCAAATAATCAACGTGTTACATAAATATCTCACAGTTCAGAAATAACCTCAGCATGTTTGTACAGTCGATACATGCTCCGTCTTGAAACAAAAACTCGTTAAGAATGGAAGTTATTTGATGCGATTGGTGCATGATCACAATAAAAAAGTTCTAGCCTGGGGCATGGTTAAAAAAAAAGACAATGTATCAGGGTAATAAATGCATTTAATAATAACACGCAAAACATGTCACGACATCGCTCTGACGTCACACAATTTTGAAAGAAGAAAACATGTTTTGACATCTGATTAAAATATCACGTCCAAGAGTTAACACGGTCTGAACCCATCATTCACAACAAATTGTCGTCTCGAAGTTTGTTTTTTCAAATCCGCCTTTGTAACCAGGATCACCATTGCATGTAGAAAGGTCTTTGTGGATGACGTCATTGGGTGTATTCTATGGCTACCAGTCATACCATGGCAACTAGGCATTCCATGGCTACCAGGCAATCCATGGCCACCAGGCATTCCATTGCTACCAGGCATTCCATGGCTACCAGGCATGCCATTGACACGAGGAATTCTATTGCTGCCAGGCATTCCATGGCTACCAGACATGCCATTGCCACGAGGAATTCTATTGCTACCAGCCATTCCATTGCCACCAAGCATTCCATTGCTACCAGGCATTCCATTGCTACCAATTATGCCATTACCACCAGGCATTCCATTGCTACCAATTATGCCATTACCACCAGGCATTCCATTGCTACCAGTTATCCCATTGCTACCAGGCATTTCATTGCTACCAGTTATCCCATTGCTACCAGACATTCTATTGCTACCAAGCATTCAATTGCTACCAAGCATTCCCTTGCTACCAGGCATTTGATTGCCACCAGACATTCCATTGCTACCAGACATTGCATTGCTACCAGGCATTCCATTGCTACCAGGCATTCCATTGCTACCAGGCATTCCATTGCCACCAGACATTCCATTGCTATCAGTTTTTCCATTGCTACCAGGCATTTAATTGCCACCCGACATTCCATTGGTACCAGACATTCCATTGCTATCAGTTTTTCCATTGCTACCAGGCATTTAATTGCCACCAGACATTCCATTGGTACCAGACATTCCATTGCTATCAGTTATGTAACCGTTCTTGTCGTGTTAGACCCAGGCTTCTTTTAATCTTTTGAAAAGCTCCATGTCTGGACCAGGAAGTTGCACCCAATCAGTGAGTCGAAACAGCTCTTCAACAGTGACCCCAAAACCTTGGTGACGACAGAAGAAGTGCAACGAGGCACGATTGAACAATTTTTTAAAGATTTAAACTGGCCCCATTTACTAGATTTATGTTGCTGGCTGTCGTATCACAATATAGTGCCTGAATTGTGCCTGTTATATCCCATTTATCACTAGTGCTTGGTGGCTTAGCTCTTCTCCTGATGATTTTTGGGATTTCATTGACCCCCCCCCCCAACAATTGCTCCTTGCCTTAAAAAGTTACTATTACTGCCATTCTATCAAAATTTTCAACACCTTTGAGTGCTGGAAACAGATTCCCATCACATTGCACCCCTAATCCTTGGTAGTTATTTCCATGAAATAGGTATATATATATATATATATATATATATATATATATATATATATATATATATTTCAAATGTCTGTTTTTAGGAGTGGTGTATATGTATAAAACT
>CAXITT010000057.1:816591-835289 GCA_964033795.1 Lymnaea stagnalis
GGGGGGGGGGGGGGGGGGGGGGGGGGGGGGCTCTTGAACATGTTTAGAGACTCTACTCCATTTTTCTCAGACGTGTTCTGCATAGAGTCTCACCTTTCGGTTATATAAGTTAAACCACAAAAAAAAGTGTGGGGCGGGGGGGGGGGGCGGCGGAACTGTCTAAAATGAATAATGATTCCTTGTGAAGACGGCGATACTTCAACACAATGTGAATTGTTATGTTACTGACTGTACTGCTACATGAATAGCTGGTTACGAGGCACAAGCTTGTAATCTAAATGTTCAATGTTAAGGAACTCGTGTATCACATAAATGAACCCAATCGTCTGCGATGCGTTGAACTGTCAGATGAACTGTCAGATGAACTATCGGATGAACTATCGGATGAACTATCAGATGAACTATCGGATGAACTATCAGATGAACTATCGGATGAACTATCGGATGAACCATCAGATGAACTATCGGATGAACTATCGGATGAACTATCAGATGAACTATCATATGAACTATCAGATGAACAATCTTTTGGAACTCAACCAAGTTTTGAGCAGGCTCCTAAGACGTACAGGGAGCCGAGTGGCTGATCGGATGACATTGGAGATTTTTTTGGGAGCGAATCGAAGACTATGGTGGAGTTTGTTTGTGCATCAAAAGCGGGCAGGCGTGAATAATGGATCGATGGAAAAACATAAAAATTTCCCTGGACGAGTTTATGTCCGAAAAGTATATGTGGTTTAAGGCATGGCGACTGGACGTTTGAAAACAGTTTTATTTTTTATTGAAAACGGGCCCGGGGGGGGGGGAGGGGGGCGTGCAATTATACTTCAATTATATTAAATGATTTGAGGATCTATATCATCATGCTTCGGCATTGACATATCATTGAGGGCACTGACATCATCTAGGGCACATCAAGATCATTCAGGGCACTGCCATACCATTTAGGGCATTGACACATCATTTAGGGCATTTGAATAATCCAAAATCCAAAGAAAAAAAAAATTAATTAAAACAAAACAAAAATAAGCAGTTTTACTGTGACCGTTTTTTTTTATTTTGTGGTGCGGCAGGTCACATGATTTTTAGAATATTTGTCCACTTTAAAAAAAACTAGAGCATTCAAGAGATATTATAAGACAGAATAGGGGTGGTAGGACTATGCATAAATAAATGTGAAATAGACCGATTCGTGTAAGGAATGTAACAATCATCTCAAATAGTTCTTAAAACTTGCATTAAGCTCTCACCGTGAAAAGACACTGTACAATTTAAAAATAGATACAATTTAAACCAATGATAAAAGAATATTGCAGACTAAAACAATGCAAAAATTACAGTAAAAGTTGCAGTAGATTACAGTAAATTTTGCAAAATATTACAGTAAACGTTGTAAAAGATTACAGTAAAACTGGCAAAAGATTACAGTAAAAGAGAAATGTCACCACTGGTTTCGGTACAGTTGGGCTGAATAACCTAGTTCCTTACGTAAACAACATGGGTGCAATTTCATTTTCATTATTTACAAACTAGAGAAGGTCTTATTGAAAAGCAATTTTTTAGAGAGGAAAAAAAAAAACAACAACCTCGAATAGATATCTAGGTACATGAAAACTAAAACTTTGAAGGAAACTTGTAAAAAATAAATCAGCCGGCCAATCACAGTAAGTAACGGTGCTCGTACATACAGATACACAAATAGTTTGTTAGCTTGTTCAAACATGTCCTTAGGAACACACATACTATTGCTTGGCATACAAAATTAATATAATCTCATCAATGGTCACACAAAGATGGAGATAGCTGAACTGAAATGTACATTGGTTGAGAGGGGGGGGGGGGCATTCTTTGAGCCAAAATATCATACAACAGAAAATGAGCAAACATTAAAAATTGATTTTAAAAAAATTTTGTTTTATAACACAGGTACGATAAGCAGTGCTGTCATTAAAAAATGTTATCTTTCATGACCTTACTTTGTGAACTAATCCAGTGAATAAGATACCAGTGATATCACAAAATCCATTTAAATTTAAAAAACACAACACACCAGTGGGAGTTACTATTAATAACAATTGTTGGCCATGGGCAAAAATGTCCTGTGGTGATGCATCCCAAAAAATATATTTTTGTGTGGTTTATACTTATTAAAAACAAAATTAAATACTGTTAAGTTTTTTTTTGCACACATTAAAAAAACTGGTAAACAGATTAGACCATAGAGTCCACAACACGTTTGACTGAATTTAAAACTATAAAATGATTTTTACTGAATTTAAAACTATACATTTTTTTTACTGAATTCAAAACTATAAAATAATTTTTACTGAATTCAATATTATAAAATTATTTGGCTGAATTCAAAACTATAAAATTATTTGACTGAATTCAACACTATAACACTATTTTGAACACCAAGGTGAGTTTACCCTGAATCAAAATCTTTTAAATTAAAAAAAAAAGTTCTTAGACACCAGCAAATAGTTTCAAAGTTATTAAAAAAATTGGAACACTTCTCTCACCTTGCCGCTTATGAACACAGTTTAATGTTCATTAAACAAATTTGGCAACCAAAGACTAGTGGCTGTGGTCACTTGCCTTCATTTATCAGAATACTATTCATTCTGAAGACGAGTTACTTTCACTTCTTCCCCATTTCTAGTAATGCACTACATCACTGTGTTCTCCTCTCCACATTTTCTCTGGGCCAGCCATTGTTAGTGCATGAGACATACATTCATATTCTTGGGCACGGAAAATTTGCCAGTTAGCATCTTAAAAATTTACTAGTCAATTGTAAGGATATATTTTATTTACGTAATAAGGATATTCTTTGTACAGACTGGCATCAATTATACTTTCAGTACAATGGTAGTAACACTTAAGGTAGAAAAAATACAATACAGAGGTAAAAAAAAATTTGTTTTAGATAAACACCAATTCATATTGTCAACAACTGACATAGAAAATCATCAATATTTATAAAAGACCAATTCAGATTGACATCAATTCTTACACTCATCAATTCTTACAAAAGACCAATTCTTACAAAAGACCAATTCTGCTATGCATAGAGCCAGCTGATGCCATTTGCTGAAACAAAAAAAATAAATAAAATAAACAACAGTTGAGTTTTGTGTCTTGCCATTAATTTGACCTAATAGAAAATGAAGCAACACCAAGAGGGCCAGCACCTGGCATTTTGTCAGAAAACTTCTTCTGTCGGGAACAACTTACATCCTCAGAACCAGCACCCTAATATGGGTCTGAGGCTATACAGTAGCAACCAGCACCCTAATATGGGTCTGAGGCTATACAGTAGCAACCAGCACCCTAATATGGGTCTGAGGCTATACAGTAGCAACCAGCACCCTAATATGGGTCTGAGGCTATACAGTAGCAACCAGCACCCTAATATGGGTCTGAGGCTATACAGTAGCAACAGCGCAAAACACCCTCCCACTTTTTTTCTTAAGTGCTAGAACATTATGTTTAATTCTTTCCTTCATTAAGGCTTTTTTGTACCAGCTATGGTCATGTCAGTTCAATGAGCTTCTTTGAATTTTCCAGGGCAGCGTGGTGCATGCCAGACAGCAATTCGTTGTCATGTGCGTGTAGTCTGTGCTCTCAAGCAGAAGCCAGCATCCATCGTATTTTGTTTTTTGTACTCTACCCTTGAAAGGTTTGATGTGTTATCCAATCAATGATTAGTGAGAAGAGAATCTAAGAGTAAGAGAGACAGCCCTCCGTGATTCCATCCTTGGTTTTGAAAGGCGAGATGACATGTACTTCTGTGTTCTGTCCAGATTCAGCGAGATGACATGCACTTCTGTGTTCTGTCCAGATCCAGCGAGATAACATGTACTTATGTGTTCTGTCCAGATTCAGTGAGATGACATGTACTTCTGTGTTGCAGTGGTATGTAAACAGGCAGAGACATACAATCCACACTACGGTTTCCGCCCTTAATCTCATCATACAGTCACCACACCTACAAGCTGTTACTGCACTATATAATATCAACAATGCCTTTACCTTATAGAAGGGACCAGCATCAGTTTGAATTGCAAACATATGGTTTGCAAACATATGGTTTGCTGCTACCTGATAGAAGGGTCCAGAATCAGTTCAAATTGCACATGCTACCTTATGGAAGGGACCAGAATCAGTTCAAATTGCAAACATTTAGTTTAATTTCACAGTTAAAGACGGCACAATACTAAAACAAATGCATTAATTCATGCACATAGATAACAAAAAAAATGGTGTAAGTTTGTACAGTAATTATGAAAACATTTCTCAACCTTAAGGCACCTCTCTACACACTGCAGTGTTTTAACAATTTAATGAGTTAGTAAATATAAATGAATTAATACAAATTAATATGAATCAATGGATTCGTTTGCTAGTCGTTTGGGAACTCTTGCATAATAGGTGTAACTTGAGCTGAATATCACCTCATGTATTATGGCACATATAAGACTTGCAGGTGTTGAAAGTAAGACTGATCTCAAACATGAAATGGAGGGCATGGGATATCACACAATTATTAAATAAAAAAAGGGCAATAAAAGTATTCTGCTGCCCGTGTAAGTCAAAGATGCCCCATCCAATCATCTGCTACAACATATGATGTCTTCCTTCAACATTGAATAGGTGCTCCATAAAATCATCTGCTACAACATATGATGGCTTCTTTCAGCATTGAACAGGTGCTCCATCCAATCATCTGCTACAACGTATGATGGCTTCTTTCAGCATTTAACAGGTGCTCCATCCAATCATCTGCTACAACGTATGATGGCCTCTTTCAGCATTTAACAGGTGCTCCATAAAATCATCTGCTACAACATATGATGGCTTCTTTCAGCATTGAACAGGTGCTCCATCCAATCATCTGCTACAACGTATGATGGCTTCTTTCAGCATTTAACAGGTGCTCCATCCAATCGTCTGCTACAACGTATGATGGCTTCTTTCAGCATTTAACAGGTGCTCCATCCAATTGTCTGCTACAACGTATGATGGCTTCCTTCAGCAAGTAACAAGTAGGCTGACATCAAGGTATTAATGGAACGATCTAGCTCTTAAAACACTCTCAGAAAACACTCTCACTTTTGAAAAATGAAACAGTGATACTAGGGATAGATAGTATCATTATCAAGAAAATAATAAATGAACTGCTTGGGATATTTTTAGTGGCAAAAAAATAACAAAATAAATGATTTGAAGATACCAAGTCGTGCCCAGCTTAATATTTCTGAGAAGCATTCTCATAAACACCACTTCAGATACAAAAACTATTCTCATACAACATATACTGTTCAGCATTCCATCATTTTAAATAAAAACACACACATTCAAGTATAAACCGATTCTTATAAAGACCAGGTTTTTAAGATAAAACAACAATTTAGGTTTACATCAATTACAATTAATGACCAGGTCTGGTAAAACGGTGATTCAGCGTTACATCAAATTATAAAACAAAAAACACCATCTGAATACCACCATTTTCTCACACGTATACTTATAAGTCACTAATTCTCATCTGCTGCAATTCTGATAAACCCTCTACATCAGATAGGCAGCTATTCAGATTCATTGAGATGTCATGAAAATAAAATACTCCATACACAGGCCAAATTTAGCTAAAACACCAATGATCATGCACAACCATTCCGATATGTGAATTAAGATGTCAATCAATTTCGAATCCACACAATCTCAAAAAAAAAAAAAAAAAATTCAAAAACAAAAAAATAATCTTTGTTCCAATTTCTTAATTTTTTTCTTTTTTTAACACAGGCCAAATTTAGCTAAAACACCAAAGATAATGCAAAACCATTCCGATATGTGAATTAAGATGACAATCAATTTCGAATCAACACAATCTCAAAAAAAAAAAAAAAAGATTCAAACACAAAAAAATGATCTGTGTTCCAATTTCTCAAGTTTTTTCTTTTGTTGGCCTCTTTAACTGTACAGATCAATCTCTTTGCAACACACCTTCATGACTGGTAAGGGACAGCTCAAATTCCCTAATCAACAATTGATAAATCCTGCTGTCTAAGATTTGGTTTTGCTCCAGCTCCTTTAAAATTTCTTCAAAGCGTCTCACCACGGGGGGCTGCTGCGAGGTTTTCATTTTCCACTCGGCTAAGGTGTCCACAAAACTAGCTTCCCACTCCTTGAAATCCCTTCTCAAATAATCAAACCTATTCCGTAAAATTAACGTTAACTTAGGATCCAGTATTGTAATGAATTGTTCAGCCTCAGGAACACCCAAGTTCTCTACTATAAAGTAGCAGAGTTTGTGGAAACACTGGTCAGTTGATATTGGGGTTTGCACTTCGTCAGGTAGCAGAAGCTGCGCTCTTTGGCCTTCTATTGCATTACCATTGTTACAGTTATCATTACCATCGTTAAAATCATCATTACAATTGTTAAAATGATCAGTACCATCGTTACAGTCATCATTACCATTGTTACAATTATCAGTACCATCGTTACAGTCATCACTACCATTGTTACAATGATCAGTACCATCATTACAGTCATCATTACCATTGTTACAATGATCAGTACCATCATTACAGTCATCATTACCATTGTTACAATTATCAGTACCATTGTTACAGTCATCATTACCATTGTTACAATGATCAGTACCATCGTTACAGTCATCCTTACCATTGTTACAATGATCAGTACCATCATTACAGTCATCATTACCATTGTTATAATTATCAGTACCATCATTACAGTCATCATTACCATTGTTACAATTATCATTACCATCATCATTACCATTGTTACCATTATCCTCACCATTACCATGGTTACAATTATCATTACTGCCATTACAATTATCATTACCATTTCCATTGTTACAGTTATCGGTACCATTGTTACAACTATCATTACCATCATTACAATTATCCTCACCATTACCATTGTCACAGTTATCAGTACCATTGTTACAGTTATCAGTACCCTTATTACAGTTATTGACATTGTTACAACTGTCCTCACCATTACCCCTGTTACAGTTACCATTACCATTGTTACAACTATCATTACCATTGTTAAATTTATCAGTGATATTTTTTATGTATTCCAAAGTCCACGCCAGACACTTTGTCGAATCAATCGCTGGGTTATTTGCAAGCCAATCACATAATGTTATTGCGAGATACGCGACTGTATCATTGTTCTTAGTCCTATTAAACTGTAATCTATTCTGTGCTTTGAATTGGAGGCTAGGATCTGGTATGATTCTAATCAACTTCATTGCATCCTTAAATCCAATATCTTTGATCATTTTTTGAAATTCCAGTTCCTTTGCCAAATCTGTTGCTGGTAATGGAATAAGAGGAACTTTTTCTGAACCGCCTTCCACGGTCCCATAACCGTCTTCCACTGTCATATTTCCTTCACTTGATCTCAAGACTTTTTTACGGCATATACAATAAATGAATACACCTACCACCAGGCCAATTGGAATTATGAGAAGTATAGATAACATTTCTAATTTTGGTTCTTTGGTACTGGTTACTTCACTTGCCCTGGTGGTCGGTGACGTGACAACATGTGTCGACGTGACATTTTTTGTGGGAGCTTTCGTTGAGGATGTTGTGGTTGTAGTTGTCTGAGGAAAACACTCAGTCTCTTTTACAGAGAATGTTCTCTGGACATATCCCGGCATGCAGTCCCACTGAACATCCCTTGTTGCTGATCCATTGACCACAATGATCCAGTTCTCAGAGGCGTGCCTCACTGTCCACGGCTTGCATGCAATCTCTTTGTGCCTCAGCTGCTCCTGGTAAAACCTAGAGATTGCAGTAAAACTAAGAAGATGATGGTTGAAATATCCTAATGTTTTTCTTTTAAAGTTAACAAAATACTATGAATAGCCCAAAACATCAGAATCTTTTGTGTAATTTTTTATTTGTCACACGGCAACCTGCCTTCAGTGACTAATTTTCTGGCAACCTGCCTTCAGTGACTAATTTTCTGGCAACCTGCCTTCAGTGACTAATTTTCTGGCAACCTGCCTTCAGTGACTAATTTTCTGGCAACCTGCCTTCAGTGACTAATTTTCTAAGGTTTTAAATGTTGTCTCAAGACACACGTAGAGGTTTAGCTTCTCTTCATTTAACTGGAAAATTACAAATAAAGAAACACTTTGTCTTTAAGAAAATATGTACAGCTGAAGTTGGCCAGGGCAGACAGTATGGAGGGAAAGTGGGAATATTATTAAAAATTCCTAAATTCAGTCTTTTTTGTTTGGACCAGATGGGCTAATACTCTGCATTTCCAGGGAATCTGGGTCAGTATGGATCTCCAAGACTCTCTTTCATTACAGACTATTAAATTTAATTAAAAAAAAATATATATAATTTTGCTTACATTTTTTGTTGTTGATTACTTTGCAAGCCATTTTGTTTTCCAACCTTGCCCTTATTCCAACCAAGCATTCCCCTGCCCACTTTAATTAAGAAACCACATCTGAATGGTGTTAAAGTCAAACAAATTAACTATTCACTTTGTTTTGGCACGGACTAAAAACTTTAAAATCTAATTTTAATTAACAGTCAAATCAGATAACTTACCCGTGGTCACATGCCTTGCAGTCTTCTCCATCACAGTACTGGCCTTCCTCACAAACTGGAAGTCTGGTACATTCAGCAGACACAGTGGACGGTGTCATGATGAAACACAGGAACACAAAGAACACAATCTGATGAAAAAAACAAAAAATGCTTCTATTTTGTCAATGAAAAATGAATGTTGGATTACATTAACTTCAATTTGAATTGCATTACATTGTCCATCGGAGGGATAGTAAAGAACAAGTCTTAAGTTATAAAGATATTAGTATAGGAAACTGGAATTTTTTGCTTTTTTCATTATTCCTTTTTCCATTCCTAAAGATTGGACCATATGTACACATTTGATCCTTGGTTTACGAATGCCCCATGTAATGAGCAAATTGGTTAGTGAACAAGTTTTGTGAATACGCTTTGTGAACAATTTTTGTCTCAGTTAAAGAACCTTATTTCAGATTACAAGCACACGCATCCACCCATGCACACCACCCCACCAGCTAGAACACGTCTATAATAATTGATATTTTAATTTCTATAGTTGTCATAACAGAAGAGCACCAACAAAAAAAACCCTACATTTTTCTAATGCTCATAGAGATTAATTGAATTGACAATGATTTCAATGGGAACAAAAATTTCAGTTAGAACGTTTAGGTGTAAAAATGGAGTTACAGAATAGTTTAAGTTCATTATCCCAGGTTCCACTGTATATCACAAGTTTCGACTCCTTAACTGATCAGGCTCTCAGCCAAAGCACACATTGGTGTAGAACTTCGGCCCAGAAATGCCATCATGCTGAGACTGATTTAACACTAAAACTTCTGCATTTCGGCTCTTTGACCTTATCTCTGATGGATCGCTCCACTCCAATTCAATCTCTCTTGCATTGCATTGCGTTGGGCACAACTTGCAAGATTCTTTGATACATATTTTGGGTGCTTATTTTTACCCGCCCTTTATCCACTCCGCCTTCAGAGCATTTCCCTGGCCACAACTCAGGATAGCTTTTTCGGCAAAACAAAAACAGCAAATATAGAAGTTACCATCCGGGGTTTTAACACATATAGACAGTTTATTTATTAGCATATATAGAATTGTGTAAGGTGGTGTAAGCAAATTTTATCAGTATCACTCAATTGTAGAACAGTGTAAACATTTGGTCACCACTGCTGTAGTCATATTATATTTATGAAATTAAAAAAAAACTGGTAGGAATTAAACTATACACAAATTATTTCAAAAGTAACTCTTGAGCCACTAATTAATTAGTAAACAATAAAATATAAAGTAAAAAGAAAAAAAAAAAACTAAAATGCTTTTTCCTCAATGTTTGTTTGTTGGTTACACAAAGGGGAGATAGTTCAACTAAATTAACTTTTAACATTTGAGGGACCGACATGTTCAAACAGGGACATATAATTTAATAAAATAAACTGAAACTATTTACCAGTATATCAAATAAATTTAGCAATATTAACTTCATCTTGGCTATTTTTTCTCTTAAAAATGGAACTTTAAATTGAATTTGGAATGAGGAAAAAAAATACTTTAAAATCAGTGATGCTTACTGTGAGAAAACAAAAATGATGGAAAAAAATTGAAAATCTTCATAACTTGAATGGACAAAGAAAGTTTACAAAAATATTTTAAAGAAGATTACAAAGCTAAAATAAATTTCAAATAACCGCAAGACTATGTTATTATCACATAATGCCAAATAGCAGTACAACCGTGACCATGGGGGCTTGAGCATTTAAAAAAAAAAAAAAAAAAAGCTTTTTTTTATCATAAAGCATTCTCATTAGAGCTTAATTTCTTCTGATTATGTAATCTTTTAATTGTAAAGCATCAACAAAATATCACTAATTCTAAAAAAATTTTAAAAAAAAATACAAAGCTAAAAAAAATTTCAAAAAACCGCAAAACTATGTTATTATCACATAAAGCCAAAAAGCAGTACAACCCGGAACATGGGGGGTTGAGCATTTAAAAAAAAAAAAAAAAAAAGCTTTTTTTTATCATAAAGCATTCTCATTAGAGCTTAATTTCTTCTGATTATGTAATCTTTTAATTGTAAAGCATCAACAAAATATCACTAATTCTAACAATGAGATTTCTTGTCTTGTTGAGCATCAAATGATTTTTGAAAAGTACCATTTTTTAATGTTATTTAATACATTACTAATACAAGACCCTAAATTTATAGACAGCAGACAACTGTAACGACCTTTTACATAACTATTATTACGCTTATATTTTCTTTTCTTCAAAAGAACTAATTATTGTAACAAATAATTAATATTTAAAAAAAAAGTTATTTATGTCTTCTTATGATTGTTGAAAAATGTGTAACATTACACAAGGTCATTAATCTCTGTTGAATTACAACTCAATGGAGGATGGAGTTAGCCTGTTTCATAGACACAACGGTGCCCAATACGGAATTTCAAGCTACTATTTACTTAAAGATAAGGACAAAACTTGCTGTACATATAAATACCAGAGCCAGTACTTCGCCTCTTAAAAACAACACAACACTTACCTTGTTCATTTTTCCCCCCATTATATACATTTTTCGAATTGTCTTTCACATCAGCCGCTCTTGCAGGAGGCTAGCAAAACAATACAATATCATTATGGCTGGCACACACTAAGATGATCTGTTTAAATGAAAAGGTAAATGTTTTTTTAAACAACATTTGACAAATACAATAACTAATGTCTGAAAGGTCTCCCACAAACCTCTTTAAAGTGAAAGCTGCGATAACACTATAAAAAATAAGTACGGCACATCATAAATAATTTTTTAAAATCTGAAAACTCTTTAAACATGTATACTTCATTCCTGAGAAGATTCCATTTAATCAAGAGATTCCCTCTTCCTAACATGAGAAGCAATTTGAATAGCTTTAAATTGGCTTTACAATGCATATACATTTTATTCACTAACGGACAAGGTGCAGGGAGAGGGTAGTAGGTGGATGGAAGGGTTAGCAGTTAGATTTAGGGGTTAGGAGTCAGGTGGAAGAGAGAGATGGTTAGAGGAGATAGGAGGAGAATATAGAGTTTTGGCAATATATGATGAGGTTGGAAGAGGAAGAATGTTGCAAGCTGAAAGAAGGATGTGTGAGGTGAATGGAGACGTGGGGGAGATGGATTGAGGAGTTGGGAGGTGGATGGAGATGTGGGGGAGTTGGATTGAGGAGTTGGCAGGTGGATGGAGATGTGGGGGAGATGGATTGAGGAGTTGGGAGGTGGATGGAGATGTGGGGGAGATGGATTGAGGAGTTGGGAGGGGGATGAAGATGTGGGGGAGAGGAATTGGGGAGGTGGGAGGTGGATGGAGATGTGGGGGCGATGGGTTGAGGAGGTGGGAGGAGTGGGGGGGGTGGAGGGGGGAGTTGGGGGGTGGGTGGAGGTGTGGGGGAGATGGATTGAGGAGTTGGGGGGTGGATGGAGATGTGGGGGAGATGGATTGAGGAGTTGGGAGGTGGATGAAGATGTGGGGGAGATGAATTGAGGAGTTGGGAGGTGGATGGAGATGTGGGGGCGATGGATTGAGGAGTTGGGAGGTGGGTTCAGGAGTGTCTGTTGGCAGGGGCATGAACTCTTAAAATGATAAGTTAAGGAGGAGGGCGTAAAGAGTTGGTAGAGGATAAAGGTAATATTATATGATGTGCATAGATGACATTAGGAGGTAGTGCAGAGATTGAGTGGAGAGTGTGGGAGCTGTTTTGAAGTCCTGGATGGGGGGATGGGAAGTAGAGAATGGAGGTGGAAGGTGAATGAAGGGGATAGCTAAGACCTATTTTGATTGGAAAATGGATTGAGGTAGAGGGCGGTAAATGAGAGAGTTTTAATGGCTAACACCACCTTTATATTCAACATAACAGCTGACACAATGGTTTAATTTAGCCGCTTGAACAGTGACATGTCAGGATTCGCTTAACAATATCTAAAACTAAAATAATTTTTAAAAAATCCTGGCAAATTCACAGCTTTATGTCAACCAAAATATATAACAACAAAGACATGTAAAATAAACAAATCAAGGTAATATTTTTTGGAAATTTACATACAGTGAAAATCGTTTAACACGGAACTGAGTGGGCCGAAATATTTCTTCTTGTTAAAAGAATTTTGTGTTAAACGATGCATACAAAAAATATATATATATATAGTTAGGACCACATTCTTATTTAGTGTTAAGCGTTTTCTCATTAAACATATTTCACTGTATGTCAAATTTTGAAGTTTCCTATATTTCTTTCATCAGTACTGCTGTTAACATGTTGAATTTTAAGAAATGATATTTCTGGCTGTCAAGTCAGAAACAGTAGTAAAATATACATCAGAAATAAAACAAAAAAATATAGACTTTAGACTTTTCATTTATATTGAATTCAGTGAGCACATTATAATTTCTCTTAAGTCTATTGAAGTATTCACTAATAAATCAAAGGATGAAGCCAATAGCGGAAAGCTAATCAATATTTAGAAATAAGCAAAGTGGCACTCATGCAATGCATATTATTTTATTATATTCCTGACAAATAATAATAACGGTCATCGCCAATTTGGTCAAAGAAATTCACGCAGTGCAATGTTCCAGTAATACATGTGCACAGCGACTGTGACGTTGGTGACGTTGCTCACAGCAAAGATATGTCATAGAAAAATGAACATAGTCAATGATGTTTCTGGTAATACCCTTAAAAACTGGCATCTTCTAATTCATCCTTTAATGAAGCCAACCATAAAACTGACCAGTGAAAACATGAGGTAATAGTATCTAAAATAATGGTTCCACTTTAAAAAAACAGAGGTATCCTTTGATCCAAAGAATCAACTTTATTTTAAAAAATAAAAGCATAATAGTCATTTGTATGTTGAATCAATATGTACCCTAACATTTAATTGTGCAATGATCTACCATAAATGGTCGTTTAAACTTTATTTATTACAACCATTCTAAGAATAAGACAGGTAAAGAAAGACAGGGCGTGTTCAGGGTGAGTTAAAGGTCCCAAGCAGGAGTTGGCCAGCATAATTTTGAGAACCACTGATCTAGAGACCAACCAAAAGTGGTTTTCCGATTTTGGCTGTAACCGAAGTCAAAACCGAATGCTTAATGAGACTTTCAGCTGAAACTGAAGACGAAACCAAAAGCTTAACGAGACTCTTGGTCAAAGCCGACACCGAAATATTTAGATAATTTTAAATTCGTTCATGCATACATTCTGCATACATGGAAAATGATGGGGGAAATTATCAATATTTACATTCTTTTTATAAAGAAATGAGATCATCGTGAATATATTAATATATAAACATCTAATGAATACTTTTGCTTTTACCATTTTAATTTCTTTAAAATGTTTTTAAAAGTAGTATAGTAAGAGAAAATGGGGGGGGGGATTCATGCAAAATAGACCCTTGAGTGCCCTTTGTTTTTAGAATATAAAAATATCACCACAATGTTTCGTAGTTATCGTTATACTAATGCTTTGTGTTTTCATAAATAGCTGGCAAGATATCACTGCATTAATATTTAGCCTAGTACTAAAAATACTAATGCTTTGTGTTTTCATAAATAGATTGCAAGATATCGCTGTATTAATATTTAGCCTAGTACTAACAAATTAGTCTTTCTGTGCTGGTGATGTAATTATTTAGTTTGGCGACCAACCTTAACATTTTTTTTGTTAAACGGGCCTCTTAAAATTGTTGTTCTGACTGGTCTTGACGGAGAATCGCAAAACACATCTAAATTGGGCGCCAAAATCATAAAAGTAAACAGGTCTGCAGTAGGCATACTACATAATTATAATACAAACCAGTAATACATGCACACATGTGTTATTTTTTCAATAAAAATGTTTATGAGCATGATAATGATGAATTTCAAGAAATGAATGAATTAAAAAAGCCTAAGTTTCCTTAATTTTTTAATTTAAAAAAAATAATAATGGATATTACCATTCCCTTGGATTACTCAATATTATTCACCCTTGCCTATGACAACATTGATGAGCATGATAAGGATAAATCAAAATGAATATCACAAATGAATGAATTGAATAAACCTAGGGTTCCAAATTTTATTTTAGAAAAAAATGAAAACAAAAATAATGATATAAATATTACTCTTACATTAGTTTTTCTTCCACAAAACTGTTTACATTTGTCTAGGCCTAATAGAAATTAAATTTTTTGGAATAAAGGACAAGTGCAGCTGTTAGAGTTTTCGCAAAGTATTACTCATATAACATACGATGACAGCAAGACTTCGATCAATAATGAATATGGGATTGCCGGCCTAGAGACAGACAGTCTGACTTCTGGTAGATGACCGAAAATATCAGTCACTTTCGGCCAGATGGCAGAAAGTCTTGATCACTTTCTGCCAAATCCGAAATTAAACCCAAAGTTAACTGTTCTGTTTCGGCAAAACCGAAACTAGACAGAAAGTGACCGAATGATCACTTTCGGTGACGAAACTGAAGCCGAAATTCGGTTGATCTCTACACTGATCTAATCACTTGAAAAACTATTTGAAGAAAAATGCTGTTGTAAACCACACCCTCTTCATCACTAATACCTAAGATCAGCACGATAACGGCAAAATCTTTCCCTTAAAGTTAGGACTGAAAGATATACAAATTCTTTTAATCCTCAGTCAGTACCAATTTACCAGATATGATCCCCAGCAGTTAACAAATCTCACTTCTTATTACTTACGTCATTATTGTCACTAAGGAAGTTTATTATTTTTATTATATGATGGCTAATTTTTATGTTAGAGAAATATGTCTTATGCTTTAATTGGTCTAATTATAAAATGTTGTCTTGGTTAAAATGTGTATTTATTTATATGCTGAAAATGAATATGTATAATGTAATACAAAAACGTTTGCATTTATTTGAATCAATAAAAGGATCTTATCTTCTATTTTCTATACAATGTAGTTAACCCTTGGTAATTGCAATTGATCAGCTTTTATATTTAACAGTGTGTCATCATTATCATGACGTGCACATTACTTTAATCTTTTCAAAATATTGCACAAAACGAACTCTAGGCACTAAGCGCCTCAAAAAATTGCAGGTAACATTGTTGCAGTGTGTCGTATTATACAGTCTACTAAGCAAGTTATAGTACTGTAAAGTAGTTACTAATGATATATATGTACCTAAGAGGGTTCATTATTTATCAAATTTATTCCTTTATTCAGAGGCGTATCTTGTGCCACCTGGGGCAAAATGAAAGTATTATATATATATCCCTCCCCTCCAAGTTTGACAAAAATTAATAAAATCATCTATGGGATTGTAGCCCCTTACATACCAAAACACCTATTTTTTCACTTCATATGGTGTGTTATTATTTGGATGAGTGATAAGTGCATTAGGGAATGCTTTTTGGCTACGGAGTTTCGCTGCACTGACTTAAACCACATTTTCTCATTAAAAGTATATTTAAAGGTGAAGTTGAAGCTGAAATTAAGCCAGGAAATGGAGGGACAGCAGGTAGCTTACACTTCTTGATGATGTATTGTATATCTAGATACTCTTAGAGAGATAAATTAAGTTGTTACTTTGGCCACTGACAAAATGTATAGCCTATTTTTTTTTGTTTGACATTAAATTTTTTTTCTACTGCAACACACTGTCTTCCTTTTCCCCTTCCATTTCTTTCGCTGTGTTGGGTACTACATTTTTGACATGTCTGCTGCCATGGCAACAAAGATGGAGGCCATGTCACAAAAGTAGTACCTAACCTGGGGCAAAGGGTTGAGTGGGTTATTTAAATTTACCATCTGTTACTGAGAAGGTTTGAGAAATTTTGAAACTAAATTTATTATACTTATCTAATTTTAATAATTAAAAAGAATTTTTTTGAAAGGCTAAGTAGCCAGGTAGGGCCATACGCCCTCCTTGCCTGCCTACTTCTTCTATTATAAATTATAAAAATTAATAATGCTATTACTAATTATTACTATTAAGTAATGTTAAGTATGAAATTATAAATAATTAATAATACTATTAATAATGATTATAAAGTATAAAATAAAAAAAAAAACAAAAAAAAAATAATAAAATAAGTCTACTTAACTTTAAGCCTACAAAAACTATCATGTAAGTAATTTGTACTGTAATTGTATTGTGTGTGATATAAAATTATTAATAATCTAAACGTCACTAATCACTGCAGACTGCAGTGACTATGACTAATCACTAAACGTCTAATGACTAAGACTAAGCTATTAGTAGTATTAGTGTATTAGCCTAGATTACATTGTACAAATAAAGATTTAGCTTTACCCCCAATAACTGGTACCGTAGCCGAAATAACATAACAACAAGTTAGTGAAATTAATAAAAACTTACCAGTAGGCATTACAATTCCTGGTTACCAAAATTATAAGCTTTTATCTGATTACGGAAACTGACATCACGTAACGGAGTAACTGCCCTTGCCTTCTATAAATAGAGTTTACCCCCCCACCCCCCCCCCCCCCCGTAAAGTTAAGTCTTGGTTTATCGTTAGGGCTGCGCGGCTATTCGGACCCGGTCCGAGAATTTAGAGTTTGGGTTTATTAAAAAATATTTTAAAATTATTGTATGGTTTGTAAGACGAAATTTGGTATCAAATGAAAGATAATTGAATGTTTGTAAACTTACTTCTTAAGTTTAAGGGGGGAGGTACACCCTGAAAAATGGAAAAAAAAATATTTTTTCGATTTAACTGTAACCATTGATATCAAATTAAAGTGTATTCAATTCTGCTCAATTATATGTAATTATTTTAAATTTAAGTTAAATAGTTCTTGGGATATGAGTTTTTTGTTAGAAGGGGGTGTATCAGAATTTAAAAAAAAAAATCCTTATACTTTTTCTATCTCAATTGTATTAAAACAAGGATGACCTCCCTAATAATTGTTTAATACAATGCTCAGTCCTTTAAATATTGCGGCTTCCATGGAAATAAACAAAACATTTTTGTTAATATTGAAATTGTCTTAGTATTTTTTATCATCTGTTTATACAATGCCTAGTGATAACAAATATTCAACAAAAAAAAAAGAGCGTTTCATGAAAATAGATATACTAAGCCAAATATTGTACCCAAATGAGGATATTTTAAATGAAATAAATTAATCAAAACAATCTGATTCCATTGAATTTGAATCATTGAATAAATATGACTTATAACTCCTTGACTTTGACTAAAATTAAAATTTAGTGGTCTAAATCCCAACCTTTAACTTCTCAGACCCGGGTCCGAATAGCCACTTCGTATTGGGTAATGTTCATGTGCGTACCAATAATAACTGGAAGTAAGGGTTGCAATCACTTTTTCTTTCAGGCATATCTTGGGGCGGGGGAAGAAGTCATCACATGATCGCAACAGGCTTACAAAAGTATAGGCTAGATCAGTGGTTCTTAACATTGTTGGAGGCACCCAATCCCACCAGTTTCATATGCGAATTCACCGAACCCTTCTTAATAGGAAAAATAAAATATGTTTTTTTTTCCTGATTTTTTTGGACCTCCGTCGAACCCCTGAGACTGACTCACCGAACCCCTGGGGTTCGATCGAACCGAGGTTAAGAACCACTGGGCTAGATATTAGCATTATCATTTGAAAAGTTCGATATCGTGTATGTTGAGCTCCCTTTCACTATACAAACTATGTATTTTTCCGAAACTGTCCCCCCCTTCATAAAAAGAAAAAGTGACACCTTTGAAAGACCACCCCATCCTCTTCCCTTTCTACCACACTGACAGAGACGTAGCTAGATTGTTCGGCGCCAGGGTACAACCCTGAAACCAATTATTTTCATCCAATAAATAACCATTTTTGGCCCCCCCCTGGTTTTGCGCCCAGGGACATCTGTTCCCCTTAAAATCCGAAATGCGCCCCCCCCCCCAACCCGGAGGCAGTTGTCTGAAAGAAGCTCTGTCTGCATCACAACAAAAGTACCCCCAGTTGATCTACGATCTGCCACCTAATAAATGTTGAAACGGCAAGTACAATTTCAGACAGACAGCTTAACCATACCAGCTGGAGGAGGGATTCTT
>CAXITT010000057.1:835871-874914 GCA_964033795.1 Lymnaea stagnalis
AAAAAAAAAAAAAAAAAAAAAAGGAACTATGTATAAAAGGCGTCCAATATTAACGTATGATTTATCTGTGGGAAGATGATGGATTTCCAAACAAACGCAGCAATTTAAAAGATTTGTTTGGAATCTCTAACTACTATAACTCTCTAAATGTAAATGACTAATTAATGAAATTAAAGCGTCCGCTGTAAGACTCTTTGTTTTACCTCCCCCCCCCCCCCAAAAACAAAAAACAAAAAAAAAGCAACAATTTATCAGAAGGACTGTTTTCTAAAAAAAAACTAGTAGCAACAATTGAATTGATGTGAAATGGAAAAATTAAAAATACAAAACAACAACCAACAAAAAAATCAAACAAATCAGGAGAAACGGGGTTTCCCGCTATTTTCTGAAAGAAAAACAAAAAGTGTCTAAAAATAATACAATGTTCATTAGCAATATTGACAGCACAATGCCCATAGAAGCATGAGGTCCCCTAGAGACATAAGTCCCCCTAGAGGCCTTAGACCATGGGATGGTGCCAAGTATGCCCATGCCTTAAGATGGCACTGCCTCACGTGGCAAACAAAAAAAGATCCCCCCCCCCCACACAAACAACTCTTTAAACATGTGCACTCTCCATTTCAGGCATCCTGCATAAATTGTGCACTTTCCACATCAGGCATCCTGCATAAATTGTGCACTCTCAACAGGTATCCTGCATAAATTGTGCACTCTCCACATCAGGAATCCTGCATAAATTGTGCACTCTCCACATCAGGCACCCAACAAAAATTGTGCACTCTCCACATCAGGCATCCTGCATAAATTGTGCGATCTCCACGTCAGGCATCCTGCATAAATTGTGCGATCTCCACGTCAGGCATCCTGCATAAATTGTGTGCTCTCCACAGCAGGCACCCAACAAAAATTGTGCGCTCTCCACAACAGGCATCCTGCAAAAATGTTGCACTTTCCATATTAGGCATCCTGCATAAATTGTGCATTCTCCACATCGGCATCCTGCATAAATTGTGCATTCTCCACATCAGGCACCCAACAAAAATTGTGCACTCTCCACATAAGGCATCTTGCATAAATTGTGCACTCTCTACAACAGGCATCCTGCATAATTTGTGCACTCTCCACATCAGGCTTCTTGCAAAAATTGTGCCCTCTCCACATTAAACATCCTGCAAAAAAGTGCACTCTCCACATCAGGCATCCTGCATAAATTGTGCACTTTTCACATGAGGCATCCTGCAAAAATTGTGAACTCTCCACATCAGGCATCCTGCAAAAAATGTGTACTCTCCATATCAGGCATCCTGCTTAACTTGTGCACAGTCCACATCAGGCATTCTGTAATTATATGTGGTTCTGAAGCCAATATTCGGAAGGTAACTATCGCATCTATAAAAGTTGGTGCTTCTGAGATCCCCTTGTCCAACACGGTTAGAGACCTTGGCTTTATACTGACAGCAAACTTAATATGGTTCTTAATTTTAGCTCTGTGTTCAGGGCTTGTTTCTGTCATCTTCGCGCTCTGGAGCAGCTGCGTCCTCAACTTAATAAGAGAACAGCCAATGCCTGTAGCAGTCACTCTAATCCAGTCAAGATTAGATTACTGTAACAGTTGTTTGTGGGGTTTACCTAAAGACCAAATTCATAGACTCCAGAAGTACAAAATACCGCAGCACTTATTGTATCGCGTAAAAGAAATCTGACCATATCAACAGAGTTCGTAAAGATCTCCATTGGCGTCCTGTGAGTGAGCGCATTGACCACAAAATTCTGTCCCTGGTGTATAGTTGTATGGAGGGCTCTGCATCTGAATATCTCAAAGATTTCTTAACATTTATCCATACAGAAACAGCGCTCTTGAACACAGTCCTTACTGAGAGTTCCCAGTGTGGATAGATAAAGAAAGAAATCATACGGAGTGCGCGCTTTTGAAGCTATTGCGCCTTAATTGTGGACCAGTTTGCCTCAATCTTTGAGGGACATTGAAAATGATAAAAAGTCATTAAAAAAACATTTAAAGAATTTTCTTTAAATATATTCTAGGAGATCAGAGCGCCGTGAGGATGTTAAAATAGCATGGACACAAGCGCTATACAAGTACTCAATTATCATCATCATAAATTATGTACTCTCCAAATCAGGCATCCTAAATAAAATCTGTACTCTCCACAACAGGCATCCTGTATAAATTGTCAGTTAAACCTTTTTCTTCTTATATTCTCCCATTTACTCACATATTTCTTTTGTCCCAATACTTGTTGATATGCATCTAGAGCAGCCCTGCACAACTCAAAATGCAAGGCGGACCATAATTTTTTTATGAAACATTTATGCTGGCCAAAAGAAAATAGGACCCGGTGGGGGGGGGGGGGGGGGTGTGAAGTTATTAAGAAACAAATAAAAAAAAAGAATATTTCTTTACTTCAAATGCATCTAGAGCAGCCCTGCACAACTCAAAATGCAAGGCGGACCATAATTTTTTTATGAAACATTTATGCTGGCCAAAAGAAAATAGGACCCGGTGGGGGGGGGGGGTGGGGTGTGAAGTTATTAAGAAACTAATAAAAATAAAGAATATTTCTTTACTTCACGGGCCGCAAGGTAGATGCTGGCGGGCTTGCATGCAGCCCTTTGGCCGCATGTTGTGCAGGCCTGATCTAAGGGGTCATCCATAAATGACGTCACGCGTCTAAGGGGAGAGGGGTCACATTTTTGTGACGATGTGCTACCAGGGGGAGGGGAAGCCTTGAGCAATGTGACGTTACATGAAAAGCGGAATATTATAGTAAAGATGTGCACGTAATAACAACCCTAAATTACAGACGTTTTTAAACATTATTCCTTTAAGGAACAATTCTACTTATTTTATTTTTAAACTATGAACACTGAGAGAATCAGTACAGGTATGTGAGGTCAGAAACATGGCCTCTGATCAAGTTACAGGACGCCATGAAAGAGGAGAAAATGGGTGAAGTGACATTGACGGTCGAGAGAATTTATGTCCAAATGTGGAGATATGGTTGGGGAGGGGGGGTCGTCATAGAATTGGGACTACCACGTGAAGTGAGATGGATCGAAAAAAAAAATAATTGAACCGGGGTGGGAAAGGGTAAATGATCTAGTGCAGGGGCTCTTAACGTTTTTTGCAGCACTGCAGACCCACTCCGTTTCAACCATATCTCCTACGCCACACACACCGTATACATTATATTGTATTAATACTTAAAATGTGAAAATAATTCAATAATTTAGCTATCGTACTTTTATTTCTATTAACTTTTTATAAACAAGGGAGAAAAAAATTACCAACCCAAGTAATGCGCAAACAAAATTCACCAGAAAAAACAATTCATGCTGCTAATTAAACTGCACAGAAACTGATCTCTCTCTTTTTTTAAAAAAATATCAGCAACAACTAGCAATGGCAGCAAATACAATTTTCTCGTCTTCCGCACCCCAGGGCTGGGAAGGCAGGGGACGTCATTTCAGGCTTTGTCAGTTTGTTAATTTGTTGATTACCGGAGGCGCCACAGTGCATATCAATTTTAATAAATCCGGGGGAAGGGGGGGGGGGAACTCCCCACCCGCCCTAACCCAAAATAACGTCCCCGTGAGAAGGTACATTTAATCCTGGTTAAGAACAAATGTTTTAGTGAACTGTTTCTGACGCAGGTGCAGTAATCTGAGCAGTAATCTGAGCAGTAATCTGAGCAGTAATCTGAGCAGTAATCTGAGCAGTAATCTGAGCAGTAATCTGAGCAGTAATCTGAGCAGTAATCTGAGCAGTAATCTGAGCAGTAATCTGAGGTGGGAGGTGAGCATCTTTAGGGTTTGTCAAGGAAAGTAGTGGACATAGGGAATTTTTATATCGGGGTGGGGGGGGGTGGGGCGGGTGTGCAGAAATTTATCACGTTATATTTGATGGGCCGGGAGAGGGGGGGGGGGGAGGTTTTAACTTGTTGTGACAATTTGTGACGATGGGGCAATGGGGTCAAAAATAGGCAAAATTAGCGTGACGTCATTTATGGATGGCCCCTAAAGTCATTTAAAACTTAGGGTGTGCAGAAATTTATCACGTTATATTTGATGGGCCGGGAGAGGGGGGGGGGGGAGGTTCTAACTTGTTGTGACAATTTGTGACGATGGGGCAATGCGGTCAAAAATAGGCAAAATTAGCGTGACGTCATTTATGGATGGCCCCTAAAGTACTTTAAAACTTTTTAGAACTGTTCTTACAGTTTCTTAAAGGTCAATCTAAATAACAGTTCTTTTTAATATATTTGATGAAAGAACATTTCTATTGTGATAATTAATTTGTGCAAAGCAACCTCCGTCAACCTACCCCCCTCCTAATCCCCAAAGGTTGGTCTATTTTGTGGGTCATGGTTTTAAAAATAAACTAATAAACACATTTTTCATTTCAAATATGTATTTTGTTAGCTGGAGAATTTCAAAATACCGCAAAGGTGAAAAAGCTGCCGCTTCCTCAACCCACCCACCCCTCTTTAAAAAAAAAAAACAGTTAAAAAAAGCAACAAAAACTAACACAACAACAACTATACAACAAAAACTTATGATATTTTATAAAAATAAATAAGACTAATAATCAAGCGATGAGATTATTATTTAAAAATCATTTATTTTTTCTTCTAATTTATACAAGTCTCGCCAAACAATGACTTCCTTCGCTCTGGTGTTGTGGCCTTGCTTCGCTGATCTGCCCCGGCCTTGCTTCGCCGAGCTGTGGACAAAATTTACACATTAGCATTAGGTTAATGATTGAGAATGAGGATGCTCTTGAATAACTTGGTGTGTTCAGCAATTTTTGTTTTGTTTAATCGTCCATCATAATTTGATTTTCAAATAAATTCAGTTAAACCACTTATTATAATTGTAAGTAAAACGTTTTTTTCCCCATGTGTTTCAAAGTAAAATTTGACCCACGAATTGAAATGATTATCATCACAATTTTTTACTATTTCTACCCAATTATCGGGAAGCGCAGCATGTCTACCATCACAAGGCGAAGTTCTCTCTCTATATATAGGTAGTTATTATTATTATTTATTTCAAATTAAGCAAACCTGTTTCTCAGTTTAAATGTCCCTATTTAATTTCTGTCTAAATTTTCGTCAACATTTCTTTTTGAACGCACTATTTTGTGTCACAACATAGAGCATTACAAAATGAAATTTTGACGACAAATTGGGTAAACGAAAATTTGACGAAAATTTGATCGTGTGAACTGAGCATTCTGAACAATAACAGACTTAAAACTAAAACAATTTGCAATACTCACATACATTATTTTGCATAAAGTTTCTGCTTTTAATAGACTGGTCGGACTGGATATGCAGGCTGCGTCACTTGATAACTTGGTTTCTCAGAGGAATAACCTGAGGGTTTGCTTGGGTAACTTGATTGATTATTAGGGTATGTGGATGGGCTGCTTGGGTAAACTGATGCTTTGTTGGGGTAAACTGATGGATTGCTTGGGTAAACTGATGGGTTATTTGGATAAACTGATGGGCTGGTTGGGTAAACAGATGGGTTACTTGGGTAAACAGATGGGCTGCTTGGGTAAACTGAAGGGTTGCTTGGGTAAACTGATGGGATGCTTGGGTAAACTGATGGGTTGCTTGGGTAAACTGATGGGTTGCTTGGGTAAACTGATGGGTTGCTTGGGTAAACTGATGGGTTGCTAGGGTAAACTGATGGGTTGCTAGAGTAAACAGATGGGCTGCTTGGGTAAACAGATGGTTTACTTGGGTAAACAGATGGGCTGCTTGGGTAAACTGATGGGTTGCTTGGGTAAACTGATGGGTTGCTTGGGTAAACTGATGGGTTGCTTGGGTAAACTGATGGGCTGCTTGGGTAAACTGATGGGTTGCTTGGGTAAACTGATGGGCTGCTTGGGTAAACTGATGGGTTGCTTGGGTAAACTGATGGGTTGCTTGGGTAAACTGATGGGTTGCTTGGGTAAACTGATGGGTTGCTTGGGTAAACTGATGGGTTGCTTGGGTAAACTGATGGTTTGCTTGGGTAAACTGAAGGGGTTGCTTGGGTAAACTGATGGGTTGCTTGGGTAAACTGATGGGTTGCTTGGGTAAACTGATGGGTTGCTTGGGTAAACTGATGGGTTGCTTGGGTAAACTGATGGTTTGCTTGGGTAAACTGAAGGGTTGCTTGGATAAACTGAAGGTTTACTAGGGTAAACTGAAGGGTTGCTTGGGTAAACTGATGGGTTGCTAGGGTAAACCGATGGGTTGCTTGGGTAAACTGATGGACTGCTAGGGTAAACTGAAGGGTTGCTTGGGTAAACTGATGGGTTACTAGGGTAAACTGATGGGTTGCTTGGGTAAACTGATGGGTTGCTTGGGTAAACCGATGGGTTGCTTGGGTAAACTGATGGTTTGCTTGGGTAAACAGATGGGTTGCTTGGGTAAACTGATGGATTGCTTGGGTAAACTGATGGGTTGCTTGGGTAAACTGATGGGCTGTTTGGGTAAACAGATGGTTTGCTTGGGTAAACTGATGGGTTGCTTGGATACACTAAAGTCGATTTAGTAGTACTTTCATCCTCTTCAACATAATTTGATAACGACTTTAAATAACTTGGGTTTCTATTAGCGTAATCAATTCGAGGTTCTTTATCATAGCTTGATGGTTTGCTTGGGTAAACTGATGGGTTGCTTGGGTAAACTGATGGGCTGCTTGGGTAAACTGATGGGTTACTTGGATAAACTGATGGGCTTGTTGGGTAAACAGATGGTTTACTGGGGTAAACAGATGGGCTGCTTGGGTTAACTGATGGGTTGTTTGGGTAAACTGATGGGTTGCTTGGGTAAACTGATGGGTTGCTTGGGTAAACTGATGGTTTGCTTGGGTAAACTGATGGGTTGCTTGGGTAAACAGATGGGCTGTTTGGGTAAACTGATGGGCTGCTAGGGTAAACTGATGGTTTGCTTGGGTAAACTGATGGGCTGCTTGGGTAAACTGATGGGTTGCTTGGGTAAACTGATGGGTTGCTTGGGTAAACTGATGGTTTACTTGGGTAAACTGAAGGGTTGCTTGGGTAAACTGATGGGTTGCTAGGGTAAACCGATGGGTTGCTTGGGTAAACTGATGGATTGCTTGGGTAATCTGATGGATTGCTTGTGTAAACAGATGGTTTGCTTGGGTAAACTGATGGGTTGCTTGGATACACTAAAGTCGATTTAGTAGTACTTTCATCCTCTTCAACATAATTTGATAAAGACTTTAAATAACTTGGGTTTCTATTAGCGTAATCAATTCGAGGTTCTTTATCATAGCTTGATGGTCTGCTTGGGTTAACAGATGGGTTCTTGGGGTAAACTGATGGGCTGCTTGGGTAAACTGATGGGTTACTTGGGTAAACTGATGGGATGCTTGGGTAAACAGATGGGTTGCTGGGGTAAACTGATGGGTTGCTGGGGTAAACTGATGGGTTGCTTGGGTAAACTGATGGGTTGCTGGGGTAAACTGATGGACTGCTTGGATAAACTGATGGGGTGTTGGGATAGACAGATGGTTTACTTGGGTAAACAGATGGGTTGCTTGGGTAAACAGACGGGCTGCTTGGGTAAAGAGACGGTTTGCTTGGGTAGTTTAAAGGCTTTCTCTGGTAACTGTTCGTGTCTTTTGCCTTGTATGAATCTACAGCGGGGTACTGAAAGATGATCGATGTATACAAAAATAAATTATAATGAGATCGTCTAAAAATATAACTTAATTAAAATGATGTGATTTATCCGTAGCAAGTGTTTGTAAAATTAATACCCTCCCCACTCCTCTTATGTTTAAAACAAGCTTCCAGTCATGCAAAGCATCACTTTTTGTTTCCAGTGTTTAAATTAAAATATTTCAATTTCAGATCGGATCTCATGTCATTTAATAAGTTGAAAAATCCCTAAGATTATTATTGAGATCAGTGCCGGGCATTAACTTCTAATCTGAAAATACAAACAGGATTTCCCTCTTGCGAGAAGTTATGTAAGTATGATGAGGGGGAAAAAAAATTGAAACCATTTTGAAGTGTTTGCGCCATGGCCGGACTTAACCAACAAAAGGCGCCCCAACGCCATTCGAATTCTTAAATCCCTTGCAATAGCTGTACTTCTTTTTAAAAATATATTTAAAATATTAAGAAAAAACCCAAACTTAATCGCTTCTTAGATATTATCGTCATCATAGTGTCATAGTTTTTTTTAAATATGTAATATCAATGAGTCTAGAAATACGTGAAATTTACTACTTTAAATGTTTTCTTTTTGTTGATAATATCAACCGTACTCTGAAGCACTAAAGATGTCTGCTTATCAAACTTTCTGTTCCGGATTTATTTCGATGATTCGGAAACAAAACTGTGACATCCTTACAATGAGTCTACACCATTATATTCTAGCCTCGCTGATAGTTCATTTTAATCAACCCAGATTCACCCCCACTAAATCTATCATTTTTTCAATGTTGAGAATGCTCAGGGGCGGATAATCTTATGGCCCATGAGTACATCTATACTGCAATTGAGTTTTGAAAAAGGTATTTCTCCGTAACAGTTGAAAATTAATCTAGTGAACTGTTCAAAGAGGCACAATTTCTGATGAATAGTTTCTGATTTTTAAAAATGGGTGTGCTGACTTAAAAAAATAAAAATAATCACACACATTTAAGGGACGACGCATTGTCACGTATATGGGATGAAGTACTTATACATGCACATTATGTAGTTAAATTATGAACTACTTCTCTAAATTTAAATGATGAAGAACGTTTTGTATACTTAAAGGGTGAAGCACTTATGTAGAGTCCAATGATGAAGTACTTATGTATAGTCAAATGATAAAGAAGTACTTATGTATAGTCAAATGCTAAAGCACTTATGTAGAGTCTAATGATGAAGTACTTATGTATAGTCAAATGATAAAGAAGTACTTATGTATAGTCAAATGATGAAGTACTTATGTATAGACAAATGATGAAGTACTTATGTATAGTCAAATGATGAAGTACTTATGTATAGTCAAATGCTGAAGCACTTATGTAGAGTCTAATGATGAAGTACTTATGTAGAGTCAAAAGATGAAGCACTTATGTATAGTCAAATGCTGAAGCACTTATGTAGAGTCTAATGATGAAGCACTTATGTAGAGTCTAATGATGAAGTACTTATGTATAGTCAAATGCTGAAGCACTATGTAGAGTCTAATGATGAAGCACTTATGTAGAGTCTAATGATGAAGTACTTATGTATAGTCAAATGCTGAAGCACTTATGTAGAGTCTAATGATGAATTACTTATTTACAGTTAAATGACGAAGACCTTGAGCATATGTATGGTCAAGTGTCGAAGTACTTACGCCGTACTGCGCATTTGCGACAATGCAGATGGCTGCAAGCAAAGTGAGCACAGAGAGAGCCATGACGAAAAAAACAGCAGAGTCGTTCTAAAGACGGTCGTAAGTTACAACTGTACCCTGTACGTCGCCGCACTGCTTTATATACTCATCTAGACCACGACCCAAGAACTTGACGTCTTGTGTTATCTCTGACAAGTATCCGGATACTATTAGGCGTGTGTGTCGGTGTGTGTTTGGGTGTGTGTGGGTGGGTGGGTGGGGGAGGTGGGGGGTGGCATGATGACGTGCTACCGATACCTATTTTGTGCTCCGATTCCTTTTGTCCAACCGTATTCAGAGAAAATTATTACGACTGCAGTTCCGGCTCATGAAATCATGGATGTCAGAAAGTGATGCGCACCGGGGTCACTGCGCAGGTTTCCTCACCGATGATATGCACCTGGGCCCGAAGGGGACATGTCGATAGCGATCATCGAACTTTGATTGAAGGGTTCAACTTGAGTGGCCGAGCCATAGGCAACAACAAAGGCTGGACTAGCTCACATTGTCTTTTTTTAAATATAAGAAATCAACAACATACGCTCTCTTTATCTTTCTCTCTCTCTCCCCCCCTCTCTCTCTCAATCTTTCTCTCTTTCCGTCTCTCCCTCTCTTTATCTCTCTTTCTTTCTCTCTCTCTCTCTCTCTCTCACTTTCTCACTTTCTCTCTCTCTCTCTCACACACACACACAAACGCACACACATACGCAAAAGCATGCACACGGAAACAAACACACACACACACGCACACATAGACCAAATAAATTCGTATCGCAAAGCACCTGTTATTTAACAGATTAATTAATAATTATACAGATTAATCAATAATTGGGTCATCTTTGCCGACCTACCACAGAATAAAACAATTAAAGTAATTATAAAACAAAAAAGCAACCAAAAATAATTAACCAATAAATAATTCGTTAGCATTGAAAATAAAAAGGGTCTAATGTAAATATTTTAACAAATTGACCAATCGGCGATAAGGTGTTGTTAACAAATGACGTCATGCAGTGGGTGGGTGGGGGAGAGGACCCCATAGGAAGCTTGATGATGCCAGGTGAATTCAGTGGTACCGGGACGTCAAACACAAAACTAATGTCCAGGACTACAGGTGTTGCGTTTAATTTACCCCCCCCCCCACCCCCCCAAAAAAAAAAATCAACAGAGAAAGAGAGAGAGAGAGAGATGGACAGACAATGTGATATTGAGAGACAAAGAGGAAGAGAGAGACAAACACGGAAAGTTGAGGGAGAGAGATGAAATGAACTTTATTTTCAAACATTTCAATGTACATGATGAACGTACTTTCAAATGAGTCGTTCATGAACACTAATAACAATTTTTATATTAAAAAAAAAGTTGTGGGACTGGGGGCGCTGAATGTATTGGAAAAACTTGATAAAAGGGGGTGTTTTGGGATCTCTGTAGGTTTCTTTTCTTTTTTTTTGTTTTGAGTTGGGGGTTGGGGTGGAGAGGGTATGTGTCTGAGATTTAAGACGAGCTTTGGTGACGGGATCCAATTATCGTGACGGTGAAACATTGCTGGCACCAGAAGCTATTTTACTCACATCTCTTAATACGTCGCTGATGGTGATTGGTCCGGGTCACAGGTGTTAGGATTACCCTCGTTCACACGGAACTAACGCCAGGTAAATGGCCTTCATTCAGTATGTATCTTTTGACAGATATCATCGCGACCACGTTACAGTATCTTGTGGATTATCCCTCCCTCGCGGCTAATGACCCGGAAAAGGATTGGAAAAATCTGACACTTGTAGCACGTGATCAGGCTGTGGGGTAATTTTATTGTTTAGGCCGAACGCCAGACAAAAGAGCAATCGCATGTCAAAGAAGTGATCCGTTTTGTGATAGGTGAAGATGAACACCAAACAAGCCTTCAAGACTGCACAAACCTAAGAGATCCTACAAGTGAGAAATTCTAGTCTCAACCACGAGGTAGGAAAAGCATGGCGTGTGAAAGCCCGAACAGCAACACAAGACAATTAAAATGACTTTCCGCCCGAAAGCCTTTATCAGCCAATGAACAGGGCACGTGTGAGCCCGAACAGCGAGACAAGACAATCAAAAGGACTCCGTCTTAAAGGCTCTATCAGCCAAATCACAGGTCATGGGGAAAGCCTGAAAAGCGAGACAATCAAAAGGACCCTCCGTCTGAAAGTCTTAATCAACCAAAACAACCAAGGACGCACCCACTCCCATGATTATTCTCCTGGTCTCAGCGAACAGAATTTGCTCGGAAAAGCTGCAAGGACCCCGAAGAGCCAACAGAAACCACTCTCTTCCCCCTGAGAGCAAGGCTGGAGTACGCATGTCTGACGGAAGGAACACGTTCTAATTAATAAATTAACGAAGGGACACTATCTAAGAGGCATAACGCCGTCGAATGCATTCCGAAAGCTCTTTAAAACGCTACGTCAATTCAGCCAGTTTATAAAGAAGATGAAGTCCAGATATTTTTGTGTGTTTTCGTTTCAGATTTGGCCTTCACCTTGCTAGGTTAGTTCAGACGTTGGGGAAGCTTTCGAACCTATTGATAAAGTATGGAAATATCTTGAATAACAATTTTTATTGGTTTCTTTAAAGTCTCAGGTATTTTGAAAGATTTTCTCATTAATATTTTTAATCCCCTTGATCACATATGTATGCAGTCTACCTCCTTCATTGTTATTATTTAAGTCCTAAATGTTTGCATAAAAAAAAAACAAACTGCTTTTCGTTTAAGCCGTTTTAATCCTTAGACCGCCATTAGGACATCACTTTTGTTTTAAAAGTATGTAAATCCACCACGTATGGGGGTAGGGGGTGGGGAAGGAAGGGGGTGTAGGGTTTTATTTGTTTTTTCACGGACATCGAAAATGTAGAGCCGTAAAATCCATCAGCCCTTGGGGGAACCAAGAGTTCGTGTACTTTAATTATGTTTACTATTTAGCTTATTTTATTAACACAACATATGCCCTTCCTAACACACTGTAACAGAGAAGTAATACACTGGCAACTAGTTATTAGAAACGAGGGATTGTAAGTTTGTACGATAAGTCTTCTTAAGGAAAATAAAAAAAAGAAGTTTAGTGAAAATGTCTCTAGCTTGGATGTCTACTTATGTCAAAAAACTTAGCAACTATGTCACTAGCTTGGATGTCTACTTATGTCAAAAAACTTAGCAACTATGTCACTAGCTTGGATGTCTACTTATGTCAAAAAACTTAGCCTCCATGTCTCTAGCTTGAATGAAGACTGAAGATACTAAGACTTCTTAGAGAAAGGTGTTGACAAAACTGCCTTGCAACGAAACCATACGAGTTCGGAGAGGTTGGTTGGAGGGGGGTAAGAACAGTGGGAACACCCTTGTGGACACCTACACACCACACCTCTAGAGGTGTTGTATTGTTATATTATTTGATATACAAATGTGGTCCCTGGGAAAATGGAAGTAAACATTAAGTATATGTTATTCTCGCGAATGGTTTTAGTTGTTGCATGTGTAGGTTACAGACGAGTCGACTTGTAGAAAAAAAAGGGGGGGGGGGTAGATACGGGTACTGAAGCAGAAGGGGCGTCATGCGAATGGATAAAATTAGAAGCAGAACATAATTTGGCATTCCAAAGAATTTAAAGATGTAAAATTCATCTTTATTTGGCCGTTCAAAATAATTCGTAACAATCCCCTCCCCCCACCCGCAATTTTTATTTCGACTTGGAAAGAGTGTCTTACACATTTCTTAAAATACTTTTGAAAAAAAAAATGAATTTCTACCTGGAAAGAAAGAGATTAATGCTAAATTTTGAATCAAGGAAATCTTAGACCCCCACCTTGACCCTGAACTGAGACGGTTTGATGTGTCGCCTAAAGCACTTCGATTCTCACGGTGTCTTCTTGTTACATGAGTGAGACAAAATGGCGCTCTACAGGGATCCCCACGCATTTGGAGGACAAGAGGACACAGTTTAAGACTTTAAAAAAAAAAAGAAGGGGAATTCTTCTTTTTTTTTTTTTGCTTTTTTAAAAATATAAGATTCCCTAGTCTCATCGGTGACTATGTCAAAAGTTGAGGCCTGTATGTGATGTAGATTTATCAGGTATGAATAAACATAAGGCCTCTTTGCCAAGTGTCAAATATGAATACCATGGTGTCTATATGTCATGTGTATCATTCGAACAACATGGTGCCTATATGTCATGTGTCCGATAAGAGCAACAGGTGTCTGTATGTCAGGTGTCAGACACGAGCAACAGGGTGTCTATATGTCAGGTGTCAGATAAGAGACACAGGGTGTCTATATGTCAGGTGTGAGATACGATCAACAGGGTGTCTATATGTCAGGTGTCAGAGGCGAGCAACAGCGTGTCTATATGGCGTGCATATGTTCGATGTTGTCACTATTTTAAGCAGCACACTGACATGCGCAGTGGGATTCCCTTTCTAATTCTCCCTCACAGCGACATTCTTCTTCTCATTCTTGTTGATGATATTTTCTTGAGCACATGGTGTCATCTTGTTGTTGTTCCCTGCGTTAACACCCCGAGCAGAGATGATCATGATACACATCGGGATGTTGATCTCTTAAATAAGTTGAAGAGCCTATTTTTGGGATGTCATCAGACTTTTTAATAAAAAATACTATACGGAACTATTTTTTTTTGGACAGTTCTCACGCAGTCTACAATGGTATCGGTCAGATAAATCTGTTATTTAATTGTGTGGTCATAGAAGGTGGCGTAGCGATGGTTAATGCCGCCCAGGGCGGGTCAAGATTTTTTTCGTCGCCCCTCCGCCCTTGCCCTTTCACGGAATAAAAATTCTGAAGTTGGCCGAAAATATCGTCCCTCCAGGAGGTAAAAGGGCCGCCCTGGGCACATCGTCCCTCTCCACACCCCTCCCTCCACCACTGGGTAATTGATTTTTAATCCTTTATGTAAATACGTTGAGGGATTGGGGGGAGATGGTTATAAAGGGTCCTTGGTAATCTCTGCTGAGCATCTCAGGAGCTCCACAATTTAGAGAAGAAACAACTATTTTTCAAAACTCAGTACTTGTGATTGTTATATCAAAAATACTCTGTGTGTCTAAAATCAGGGGCGTTTACACCCCCTCCCCCTCCTTAAACCGTGGACTTGGTAATTTTGTTTACTATTTCAATAATACACAGAATTGACATTTTTTAAAAAATGGTTAGGGTGTTGTTGACTCTTCAAAAATAATTTGATTAAAAACTTGTTTCGCACTTTTCAAGAAATTAAATTATTATATCGTGTGATCATTCAAAATAGGAATATTTAGTAAGGCTATAATTTTAAAATTATGGTAAGTTTTAGCTCTTACTGACAGGTGATCGAGCGACGGGGTTGGCTTTGCGGCCAAAACACTCGTCATAAGGATCGGAGCTCCGTTCCCTGCTCAATCCAGACAATTAATAACGCGTTCTCAGATTGGATACATCATCATCATCCCCCCCCATACTTTTCTCCCCCCATACTTTTCTCCCCCCCATATTTCCCCCCCCCCTCCCCACCCCCCCTTCCTCTCCCCCCCCCATTCTCCCCCCCCCCCCCCCCCCCCCCCTTAAAATAAAAGACGATCTGTCTTAGATGCGCAGGCGCAAGGCCTGACACACAGACTCATAACGGTATACCGAGGACTTACACAGTTCAAATTTATTGGAGAGGGAGGGGGGGTTGGAGGCCAGGGGGAGCTGGACTGAAACGATGTTAAACTCTGGACGTTATCATATTAGACACAACGTGTCGCGCTGACATAGCGCGCCGTGTAAGGCTATCACATTGGTAAATCTGAGTTGCAGAAGTTGTTTAACAGTGTAACAGTGACTAGGCCTAGAGTAAGTATACTTTCCATCCACAGGACATGAAGTTCTATGGGTGTATGAAAGACTAAAAAATATTGAAAAAAAAAAACAACAAAACAACAATCCAACAAAATAAATATAAAAAAAACAACAACAAGAAACACATAGAAATAACATTAACATTGAATGAAAGAACAACGCCAAAGGGAAATTTAATGTTCAGTTAGAGGGACAACGAAAAAAATAAATAAACAAGAACAAAAAACAAGAACAAATCGAACTTGTGGACACTTCAATGACCCTAATCTGCAACAATTGCCTGGAGAAGAAAAAAGGAAAAATCGGTTTATGAAGTCACTCCAAAGGTTATTTAACGTGATTCATTTTGATTGACTCATTTTTTTCCAAAAAAAAAACCACAACATGTTTGTTGTTTTAAAACCCGATTCCAAAAAGTTTAGTAGGGACAATTTAAAAAAAAAAATGACCCAATAATATGTTTTTTTTTTAAAAGAAAAAAAAATTGTCTTCTTATTAATATAAATAGTTTTTCTTTCCTTTCAAATCACGGTATTGTCATCCAATCCATGTTTACTACTAAGCCAAACCGTGGCATCGATCAATGATACTGAAGCGTAACCCATCTACTCGATCTTTTCTCCCAGAAAATAGCCCCCCCCCCTTTTTTTTTTCTCCCAAGTGGTCGTTTGAGATCCCTCTTTCACGGTGCTTCTCAAATTTTTGTGTTTGACCGACTGAGAGCACTTATTCATCCTGCTTCAATTATTCGGTACTCAATTTATCTGCTTGTTGCTATTTTAAAAAAAATAAATATTTTTTTTTTTTAAATCCTGCAGACAGGTAAGGGACCGTGTATAAATACATAAGAATGAGCTATGGTGACATAACGCCAAAGAACCGATACGATTTAAGTACGTTCGGATTCCTAAAAACAATAAAAGTTATTTTCTATTATTTTACGGTAATCGAATAAATTTAAATGCGCAAAAAATATTTTAAATCCGCTTTTATTTTAGCAAAAGTTTAAGTACTAGTATTATAAATTACAAATATATTTAAAGTATCAAATAAGGAACTATTTTAAGCATTTTATCCCAATGTAAAAGTTATGAAAAAAATTATTAATCAAAATATTATCATCTAAGAAATGCATCTTAATCAAATTTATCGGGAAAAACCAAACATCTGTTATTCTTAGTGCGTATTTTAGTGCGTTCTATAATTGGGAAATAACAATAAAATTAATTTGATCTAAATAATTACGCAAATGACGTCTTCGCGTGATTGCCTATTTTAGCCACAGCTCTAAGTTTCTTTGATTTTATAACCAGTGCGTAACAAAACTGATAATATATATTTCCCCTTCTTAAAAGTAAAATAAAATAAAAATAATTGATGGCTTGTTAAATTGCTAACATTTTATTAAATCAAATAGAACTTTAGCTTGATATTTTTAACATTTAATAAGTTTTTACTTTTTATTCTTTCTAAAAAAAAATTATGAAACTTATAAAGTAGTAAAAAACTTAACCTTTACATATACTTTTAATAGGAAAATACCGTTTAATGCGATCAGTGCAGCGAAACTGCATATCCAAATAGAATTCACTAAGGCACTTATCACTCATCCAAATAAGAACAACGCATGTGAGATGAAACAAAAAATTGTTGTTGCATAAGTAAGGGAGTTACAATATCGTGGATAATTTTAAAAAAAAAAAAACTGTTTGGTTTGGGTTGGGGGGGGGGGGAATAAAGGATAGTTTCAATAGCCCAAAGAAGCCCAAGATACACCTCAGAATGAATTTAACAAATGATTAACCTTCTTAAGTACATAAATATCGGCGGTAAGAAATAGGGTGTGCACAATTTTACGTGGATGACAATGTCTTTAAATCCAATGATATTAAAGTTGTCAAAAATAAAAGATATACATGTATTCTTATTTTACCAATCAAGAAAATAAATGACGTTAACACAACGTAAGTACATTTACACAATTCTACCCATGAATATCAAAAGCCATCATTTTACACAAGCGAAAATTTAATTTTCAAAATAGGAAAGGGTTAAGACTTCCTTAGATAGATAGATAGATAGATAGATAGATAGATAGATAGATAGATAGATAGATAGATAGATAGATAGATAGATAGATAGATAGATAGATAGATAGATAGATAGATAGATGGATAGATAGATGGATAGATAGATAGATGGATGGATGGATGGATGTATGTATGGATGGATGGATGGATGGATGGATGGATGGATGGATATATGGATAAGATTTGATTTGATGGATGGACAGATGCATAGATGTATGTATGGATAGATTGATATGGATAGATAGATGAATGGATGAATGGAAAAATGGATGGATGGATAGTTAGATGGATGGATGGATAGATAGATGGCGCCCCAGGCAGTTCTTAGTTTTGGAATCTCAGGCTGTTCTAGCTTTTGTGCACTCCAGGCCGTTCTAAGTTTTGGCGAAATAAACTTCTAAATAATTCAGATAATATAAATCATTCGATTAAAGTCATCCAAACCAGAGAATTAGAGGAAATCGGAAAAAAAAGCAATAGAGAGAGAGAGAGAGAGAGCAATAGAGAGAGAAATATTGAGAGAAATAGAGAGGGAAATAGAGGAAGAAATAGAGAGAGAGATACCGAGAGAAAGAGAGAGAGAGAGAAATAGAAAGAGAGAAAAATAGAGAGAGAGAAATAGAGAGAGAGAAATAGAGAGAGAGAAATAGAGAGAGAGAAATAGAGAGAGAGAAATAGAGATCTGGATTTAACAGCACACAGCGATGGAAAGAAATACAGAGGTAGACAGAGCAGCTACAGTGTCCAGGAGAGAGACTAAAAGAGAGACAGACAGAGATTAGAATTAGAAGGAGGGAGATTTAATGAGTATGATATAACTATAATGTCACCTTGTAGCCATCTTTTTGTTGAACATCCTAGTTAGGGTAGGTGTCTTCTTGGTCTCCTTGGTATTTCCCAGCAAGGTATCTGTTGGTGTTTGGGTAATTTGGCTGGTAGTTGTCGGTTGGGTATTTTGGGTAGTTGGCCTGGTAGTTGTAGGTTGGGTAGTTGGCCTGGTAGTTGTCGGTTGGGTAGTTGGCCTGGTAGTTGTTATTGGGATAATTTGACTGATAGCTGTCGCCTTTGTGTAGCTGGTAGTTGCTGTTTGGGTAGCCCTGTTGGTAGTTCTTGCCCGGGTAGTTTTGCTGATAGTTGTCGCCGTGGTGATTTGGCTGGTAAGCGTTGCTGCCCTGGTAATTCTGCTGGTAGTCGTCCCCATCGTAACCTTTCTGGTAATTGTTGCCACGCGATTGAACCGCATAGCCTTGCTGGTAGTTGGAGATCGGGGCGCTCAAGTAGTTCGCCTGGTACCTCTTGTGTTGGTAGGGCTGGTAGGGATGGTAGGGATTCTGAAACTAAACATACAACCTTGAAAGTGATGATTCTACTAAAAATTCTGCACAGAAAGTCATGGGGAAAATTGATAACCTTTTTTTATTTCTTTTTTATTGAACAGGTCTTCACCAGATGACATTGACCTTGCATAAAGGATGATTAAATATCACCGCAGAAGGCACACATGAAACTCATAACAGGTAAGGTCTCTAACATACAAACCAAGTGACGTCACTACAAGTATCAGTTGTAGACCTAACGTAATGGGAAAAAAAAAAGATTCGAAGAAATGGGAGACTTGTTACTTCGGTGAAATAGTCTGTCGTCTAAGTTTATACGATAATAAATAAAGGACTGCGTTCACGCTATGTAAAGGACATAGTAGAACAAGGTTGTGTGGAAGCTTGAATCGAAAGATAGGACAAATAAAGATCGTTTCGGCCAAGAGCCTTCTTCGGCAGAGAGGACGAATGAAAATACAACAAGAAATAGAAACTAGTGAAAAACATATACTAATAATAATAATAAAGTTTATTTCAAAAACACGCTTGATCCCCAAACGCTCGAAGCGCGGTACAAAAGTAAAAAAAAAAAAAATAAATAAATAAATATAATTTACCACATTTAAAACAAACGCAACACTACAAAAACTAATTACAAGCAAACCAAGTCAAAGTCTTTTTACCCATTTCAACCCTAAGCAACACAGCCAATATGCATTAAATGGAAAATAGGGTAGACAATCATCTCAGAAGGTGTTTTTGCGAAATAGATGTGATCGCCATTTTTTTTGCCAGAAGTTGGAATTTTTCTTGGATATTTTTTCTCTTCAAAATTCATCGCTGATCTTCGTATTAAAAAAAAAAAAAAAAAGGCCAACAGCATAAAATTGTGAAGCTTTCATGTTTAATATCCGATGAATGCGCCATTTTTAAAATTAGGTTTTATCATTTCTAAGACCGGAAGCCGTCACAGCGCATTTAGTAATGTTACTATTTTTAGACAACGTTTTCGTTAAACACTTTCAATGAATGCATTTCCGCACATCAATACCTGTAACAAATGTTCTGGTAAAATCTTTCGGAAAATAAAGTTGTCAACACGTTCTCGTCTAGGTCAGAGGTCGGCCAACTCATTAGTCAAAAGAGCCACACAAAAAATCAACAGCAGGACCATTAAAAAATTTCTAAGAGCTAAATTTCTTTTTTCAAGAGCCAGTCAAGAACCATGTTTTTTCGGAATATCAAAAACCGTTTTGTGGCCGAGCCGCACTCAGGTCGCTAAAGAGCCGCTTGTGGCTCGCGAGCCGCGATTTGCCGACCACTGGTCTAGGTTAAGACTCACTACGCCGGTTCACAGTAACGTAGACGTACCGAACAGCTGTTGAGAGATTGGCCACATGGAATACCCGGATGTTTATTCATATCTTAATGAGATTGGCCAGAGTATTTGCCCGAGTGTTAAATTAATAGATTTCCACCATTAAACGACAAACACTAATAACAAATTGCGTTGAGTACTATGGTAATACTTTTATCACCGAAGTAAGCACTCATTTATACAGAAAAAAATACGTTTTTTAAAAAAATTTCCGAGTCTAAAACTACAGGAAAAGATGGATACAACTTAATTCCCGGTGATAAGGTGTGTGAGAGAAGCAAAAGGAGCCCTTGGCGTTAGCCGCCGTCTGCGGCTCCCAGAGGTTGAACCCAGATAGAAAAGGGGGACTAGACAGATACTATAAGGCTAAGGGGGGAGGGGGGGAGGAGAGCAACTTGTGAACGCTGGGTTAGTGTAAGTCGGCTGGTCTGCCCAACAGGTGGAGATAACTAGATTAAAATCAACACTCGTAATTAAAACCCCAGTTGTCATTCTTTGCATTGCTCGTTTTTGAAAGAAAAGTTTTTCATTTGTCAATGTCACGTGAAATTTTATATTCTTAAAAAATGTGTGTGTGGGGGGGGGGGGGGTCGGTCGTGTCTACATCGGCCTCCTCTCCTCACCGATACAACTGTGAAGGAGGTGTTTAGTCAGATTAAAAGAAATTTAACTTAGTCGAACTGGTGTCGACAAATCAGTGAATACACCAGAGTTATGAAACCATTAAAAGATAGAATGGTGCTGTCAGAGGGTTGTCGTGCCAGCAAGCTTCACGCAATGGGGTTTGGATGGGCCCAGTGTGGGGGGGGGGAGAGGGAGGTTTACGTCGTCTGATTTTGAGAACAGAGGATGTCACGTTGTTGCCAAACTGTTCATTCTCTACCCCCTGGTCAAGCTCCAAAACATAAAAATATAAGAACAATAACAGCCCCACCTTTAACAACCAACACCTTTACAAAGAATAACTGGAGGATACAAAACAAAGGGAAAAACGAAAGCAACGGTTAGCATGTAAAGTCATTGGAACAATGACATCAACGATAACATCAAATGATATCAGAGATAACATCAAAATGAGGTCAACGATAACATCAAATGTCATCAACAATAGCATCGAATGACATCAACGATAACATGAAATGTCATCAACGATAACGTCAAATAACACCAACGATAAAATCAACTGACATCAACAATAAAGTCAAATAACATCGACGATAACGTCAAATGACATCAACGATAACATAAAATGACATCAACGATAACATAAAATGACATCTACGATAACATAAAATGACATCAACGATGACATAAAATGACATCAACGATAACGTCAAATGACATTAACGATAACGTCAAATAACATCAACGATAACGTCAAATGACATCAACGATAACATAAAATGACATCAACGATAACATAAAATGACATCTACGATAACATAAAATGACATCTACGATAACATAAAATGACATCTACGATAACATAAAATGACATCAACGATAACGTCAAATGAAATCAACGATAACATAAAATGACAAAAACGATGACATAAAATGACATCAACGATAACATAAAATGACATCAACGATAATAACGTCAAATGACATCATTTATAACATCAAATAACATCAACGATAACATCAAATAACATCAACGATAACATCAAATAACATCAACGATGACAAAAAATAGCATCAACGACAATAGCAAGTTGTCGCATTCCTCCACAACTGCAACAACTCCAAGGCCAACAAAAAAAAAATAGCAACACTAGAAATGGACCTTGCAGCTCTGAAAGTGAGCCAACCATGTCATCTCAAACCTTTAGGGGTGGTCACTTGACATCGTCACACTTGAGGGAAACACTCTCAAAATTGTAACGTCATCATTTGCTGTTTGAGACTGAGGGGCGTTTATGATCAAGCCTTCCACAAATAAACATCGACACCATTAGTCATTAGTCATTAATGATAAGAAAGCTGAAACATCATACCTACCTGTACCTATTTGTACTTACAATAAAGCATGATTCTTACAATAGAAGCATGATACTTACAATAGAAGCATGATACTTACAATAGAAGCATGATACTTACAATAGAAGTATGATACTTACAATAGAAGCATGATACTTGCAATAAAGCATGATTCTTACAATAGAAGCATGATACTTACAATAGAAGCATGATACTTACAATAGAAGCATGATACTTACAATAGAAGCATGATACTTACAATTGAAGCGTGATACTTACAATTGAAGCATGATACTTACAATAGAAGCATGATACTTACAATAGAAGCGTGATACTTACAATAGAAGCATGATACTTACAATAGAAGCATGATACTTACAATTGAAGCATGATACTTACAATAGAAGCGTGATACTTACAATAGAAGCGTGATACTTACAATAGAAGCATGATACTTACAATAGAAGCATGATACTTACAATAGAAGCATGATACTTACAATAGAAGTATGATACTTACAATAGAAACATGATACTTACAATAGAAGCATGATACTTACAATAGAAGCGTGATACTTACAATAGAAGCGTGATACTTACAATAGAAGCATGATACTTACAATAGAAGCATGATACTTACAATAGAAGCATGATACTTACAATAGAAGCGTGATACTTACAATTGAAGCATGATACTTACAATAGAAGCATGATACTTACATTAGAAGCATGATACTTACAATAGAAGCATGATACTTACAAAAGAAACATGATACTTACAATAGAAGCGTGATACTTACATTAGAAGCATGATACTTACAATAGAAGCATGATACTTACATTAGAAGCATGATACTTACAATAGAAGCATGATACTTACATTAGAAGCATGATACTTACAATAGAAGCATGATACTTACAATAGAAACGTGATACTTAAAATAGAAAACTTATACGTACAATTGAAACATGATACTTACAATAGGATAATACTCAAAAATGGGGAGGTAGAATGCATTAGCCCCAACCAAGATGGCGGCGACTAACAGCAGACAAGATGCGTCCATGATGCGGCTCGTTGCAAGTCAAACAGCAAACAGCCCTAAATCCTAGACTCCATGGTTTTATACCAGTTTACAGGCATGGGAAACGTTTCACATTTATTGACCACGGATTAGCGCGGGTCAGATTAACACGATTAGCTGGTGAGAAGAGTTTAACGTGTCACCGTTGAAATGCTGATGAGCTTAGACTCGGTAGATAGATCGATTTCTGATGATTAAAAAATTTTTGTTGCAAAAAAAAAAATGAATGTGATTTTTAACTTATGTAAACTGACAAAATGAAAAGTTGAATTATGAATTATGAATTATGTTCGTGGGACTGTGATAGAATTGGTAAGCGTTTGTCATGTAAGCCCGTTGTGGCCAAAAGCGAAGTGTATTTACGCTGATTCACCTGTTCATGAGTCAGAGGGTCACTCGCATTAAAGTCAGACAGTCAGTGAGTCAGACTGACGGATGGTCACTCATATTATATGCAGATAGTCAATGAGTCAGACAGACGGATAGTAAACTCATATTATATTCTGATAGTCACTCATATTATAAGCAGACAGTCAGTGAGTCAGACAGACGGATAGTCACTCATATTATATGCAGACAGTCAATGAGTCAGACAGACGGATAGTAAACTCATATTATATTCTGATAGTCACTCATATTATAAGCAGACAGTCAGTGAGTCAGACAGACGGATAGTCACTCGTATTATATTCTGATAGTCACTCATATTACATTCAGATAGTCCCATATTATAATCAGAAAGTGACAAATATTATTGTCAGACAGCCCCCTAATGTTATAGTCAGTGAGTCAGACAGACAGTGACTCTTATTACTCTTATTATAATCAGTCTCCCCTTCCACACCCGTCATTGTGAAACCTCGTCCACTTTCAAAAAGTCCCTTAAAACCCATCTGTTTAGGTCCGTCTATGACCTGTGATGCACCCTCCTTGCCCTGCCTCATTTTCTGTCTCGGGTTGATCCTGTAGTATAGGCCAAAACGTGCCAAAGTGTACTGGTTTTATAGCCATTTTAATTGTTTCTATAGTATAGTAGTTACTATCCTAGTGTCTCTGGTTTTTCATTTTTTATTTTACTTAGTTTAAATGATTTTATATTACCGTATTGTAAAGCGCTAGGAGCTTTAAGGTAAGCGCTATGTAAAAATGCCTAAATAAATATAACAGCCAGACATTCACTCATATTATTGTCAGACACTGATTTATTTTTATTATTTTTTTGGGGGGAGGTGGGGGTTGGAGATAAGTGGTGGGGCTGAAAATTTGCAAAAATGTTTTGTCATTGGCCACAAACTTATGTGCCAAGTTTCAGCTCGATAGAATGGCGAGATGTGGGCCAGTTAGCATTCCGAAGATTTTGCCAGAAAGAAACACACAGGCACAAGCGAAGTTAATATAAAGCCAACATCTTGACAATTATTTATATATATATATATATAGTATAAAGTATTTTGATGTCAGCTTATATTATGTGTAGATAGATTGGAATGCTTTCTGTACTCAAAGAGTCCGAATTTCATTGAAGTATGCTTACTAAATCATGCTACAATTAGCGACACCTTGCCAACTACTTCATGTTTTGAGTTTTACATTTCTTCCCCATTCCAAAACGGGGCAGGGAAACATTTAATTCATTATTTTCTGTGTTACTAAATATAACGCGTGCTAAAAACATCATGGTAAAACTTAATAAAATTCCTTGTGCGTTTAGCACCACGACGACGTACCAAGTTGCGATGTGAGGTGAAGTGTGAAAGAACGGCGAAGTGGTATGGTAAAGCTTTTCTCTTTATTTGTAGGGAGAAAAAAAAAAACAAGCTGAAATCTGGCAACTTTGTGTAAAAAGATTTCAATACAGCTGCAACACAATTAAATTTATTGAGATAAGTAAAATACATCGTATTTGTAGAGGGTCGTGGACTTAATTTCTAAACAATCAGTCGTTATGTAATTTTACGTTTTTGTGGGAACTCAGTGTGTCATTTATATGTAAAACATAAGAACACACTACTTTAAGAACACACTACTTTAAGAACACACAACTTTAAGAACACACTACTTTAAGAACACACTACTTTAAGAACACACTACTTTAAGAACACACTACTTTAAGAACACACTACTTTAAGAACACACTACTTTAAGAACACACTACTTTAAGAACACACTACTTTAAGAACGCACACCAGAACGGCTGAAAGGCTGCCGTCCCCTTGTAATAGAAGTGTCTTACCGAACATTCAACATAGACAGGTTAATTGCTGATGGGTCAACTAAAAGAAAACACGTTAATAAACACAACTCTACAAGTAAATAAATAGAGCTCTACAACTAAAAGAAACACAACCTTTCATACTAAAAGAAACACAACTCTACAACTAAAAGAAACACAACCCTACAACTAAAAGAAACACAACTCTACAACTGGGCTACATAGAAAATTTATTAGGGTTTAGGTCTCATTGATATGACAAAATATTCAACAATGGTCCGTTTAGATGCATCATCGTCCGATATTGAACCCATGAATTTGAAAAGTTGTATCATAAAATAAGTGAATAATTTCAAAGAAAAGTTCTCATAGTGATGTATATAATTCTAATGTGTAGAACTGTAACATATGAATAAATGTGATCATCTATGATTGGCTGGCCGTTGATCTCAGATGGTGGACCAGTGACAGCCATAACACACACCACAGCCATCCATATCCAAGAATTTACCAGTCGCAGCCATACACGCTACAGGAGATCGCCAGCAGCTTCTTGTAATAAATGGATAAAAGTCCCTTTCCCTTGATGGTTTTACCCTGAAGTCCAAGTAGGTCATTTACACCGTCGCCGCTGGTATCGTAATTCTAGAAAATAGAGATAGGATAGTTCAATTGATAGGTTACTGGTATTGTAATTCTAAACAAAAATGGAGAAATCATAGTTCAATTGATTAGGTTATTGGTATTGTACTTCTGAACAAAAGTAGAGATAGGATTGTTCAATTGATAGATTACTGGTATTGTACTTCTGAACAAAAGTAGAGAAATGATTGTTCAATTGATAGGTTACTGGTGTTGTAATTCTAAACGAAAGTAGAGATAGGGTTGTTCAATTGATAGGATACTGGTATTGTAATTCTAAACGAAAATAGAGAAAGGATTGTTCAATTGATAGGTTACTGGTGTTGTAATTCTAAACGAAAGTAGAGACAGGGTAGTTCAATCGATAGGTTACTGGTATTGTAATTCTAAAGAAATAATTGGAGTAAACTCATTTAAAACGTATGCTTCTAAAACCGTTCATCAATCTTTGCAGGGGCGAAGGAACGGGTGGGGTACGGGGTCATGCCCGGGCAGTGCTTTCTACTTTATATGAAGAGGCGGCATCTTCGACAAACTACAGAGTTGTTGTCGTGGAAGGGGGCGGCCACAAATATTGGCCTGCCGCGAGCCGAACTTTCCCTAGCTACGCCTCTGACCTTTTGTCAACAGTTCCTTACAGTAAAGTTCAGTGCACTTTTTAAAACTATACTTATAGCGTGGTTCAGAAAACTTTGTGAACTTTACTTAATTATAAATTACATCCATCCATCCCTGTGGCGCTACAGCCCATGTAGGGCTTTGCCTCACTTCTTCCTTCCACTCAGGCCTAACTAATGCCTTTCTTTTCCATGCTTGGACTTTCAGCTGCTGTAGATCTTTTCTACATCATCTATCCACCTAAGCCTAGGTCTGCCTTTGAGCCTTTTTCCTCTGGGGTATTGGTGATGTACCCTCTTCGTTCATCTGTCATTTGGCATTCTCTCTAGGTGTCCTGCCCAGCGTAGCCTGCCTCTTTTTATTTCTGCCACAATCGTAGGATCATGATATAGATTGTATAATTCCTGGTTGGTTCGTATTCTCCATCCATATTCATCCTTTGTTGGCCCATATATTTTCCTGAGAACTTTCCTCTCCCATGTATTTAATAGGTTTTCTGCTGTTTTTGTTAGGGTCCAAGTTTCACTTGCATATGTTACAACTGGCCTAATCACAGTTTTATAAATAGTTTTCTTTGTTTCTCTTGTAATGTTTTTACTTTTGAGTATTTTCTGACTACTGAAGTATGCCCTGTTTCCGGCTGATGTTCTCTCTTTTATTTCTGTTAGTAATTCGTTTCTTTCATTTGACAAGGCTCTTAGGTATTTGAATTGATTTACTTTTTCAAAAGTTTGGTTTCTAATTTTAATTGTTTCATCTGTTTGTTCCTCTCTTATAATGGTCATGTATTTTGTTTTTTGGTTGCTTCAAGCAACTGAACAACTATAAATTACATACGTTTAAAATTTGTGCTTGTCGCGTTTTTTTTTCTCTTGAAGATGTCGTCGATATGACAAAAATTTTATCGTGTGAACTGAAAAAAAAAAAAAAAAATTCTACCGAATTTACGTTCGGATCAAAGTTCCATTGACGAAATTTAGTTCAAAAAAATTTCCGGTAACCAAATGACGGAGCAAAGGAAATTAAAATTTGTGCTTTTCGCGTTTTTTTTTCTCTTGAAGATGTCGTCGATATGAAAAAAATTTTATTGTGTGAAATGAAAAAAAAAAAAAAAAGATTCGACCGAATTTACGTTCGGATCAAAGTTCCATTGACGAAATTTCGTTCAAACAAATTTCCGGTAACCAAATGACGGCGCAAAGGAACACGGTTACAATGTCTGGTTAATTTTTTTGTGTTGTTTTTTTACAAATTATTTTTAAAATTCACCGTTCATGAAAGATCATCCACCAATTATGAAACTTTTGGCGGAGAAAAATCTGAATCCTACTACACCATTGAAGTTGAACGTTACACAAAAAAAAAACATCATCCTGGTGCGCATATCTGGCCCCGTCTGGTGCGCATCTCTGGCCCCGTGAAGCGTTGTCCAACCTGTATCCCATACGAAAATGTACCTACAGGGAATCCCCCCCCCCCTCCCTCTTCCACCCCCTCCCCCATCCAACCGTAACAAAATGTGAGAACATCGGGTAACAAAATTTATTTGATATAACTGGATTAATATCATTTTATGTCTTAACAGGTTCATGCCGAGTATTACGCAAATCATAAGACAGGTTCAATTTGGCGCCCCCCCCCCCCCAAACCAACCCACTTTCTTATTCAAACGACTTAAAGCTATTCTAGATAAACTTAAACAAATGTTAATGTAATTATATTACATTCTAAGATGTAAGAGACGGTGTCGCTTTTTTGTTGGACCACCCTGTATATTCTTAAACACGTCGGTGAACGGACGGGCCACTGACGCTGTCTCGGCACGATGTTCTCAGTAGACTTAAGTACAAGCGGGAATGATGTGCCGCTGAGAATACTTCTGTTTCTTCGTCAGACGAGAGCCTCATTGCCAAGAAATGCTCGGCGCGTCTTCCTTTGCACTGCGGGGAACACGTGACGGCTGGAGCTATACGCAACGTTGACAAGCGCACGTGCGCAATCATGGGAATACACAATGAGGCATATGAAAATACAGGAATACACATACGAATACCCAATAATACACGTAAATACATGATACATGAATACAAAGGAATAACACAGCTATGCGCATAAATACACACGAAAACACAAGAAATCACGCGTAGGACAGCTTACCACTGCACCGGGGTCGGCGGCCTCGGACAGGACGACCACCAAGACGACAAGGGTCAGCCCAATGAGCATGGAAGACCTCATGATGGCGGCAGACGATGTTGGTCAATGTTGGAGCACGCGGCAAAGGCAGACGAACGGTGAGTGATTGGAGCCCCCCGAGAACGAAGTCTGGTGATTGGGTCAGTGTTGGATCACTTGGCGACGGCAGACTTTCAGAAGGGAGCACCAGCGTTTGTCAGCAGGGAAGTTTCTGGTCCAGCTTTTTATAAGTCTCAGTCACACCGGAGGGGGGGGGAGGGGGTCTCGTCTTTGATAGAAGTTATCAAGATGGAGATAACTGAGATAAGACAAGCAATAAACTGTCACCTTGTCATGCGGGGCGTTGTTATCTTTCATGTTGGTCGTCGTCTTGTGCACTGTAATCAGGTGCATCACAGCACCCGTGCAATATCAGATGAATGATCAATAAAATATCTAGATGCACATAATAAAATTATAGAATAAAAAAGTCTATTCAATTCAGATGTAGCAATGTCTTTGAAATAAGATGAGTTATTATCATTGTGGATGAACACCCTTTACCCTAAAAAAGTAAATACATAAATAAAATAATCTAATTTGGGAATGCAATTTAAGTGTTTCTACCTTCGGGAAAACGCCCTCACTTTAAAAGCTGAGAGTCCCTGACATTAAAATCATGTGTTACATCTGTCCCCCATATAAAAACATGCAAATACACCGTCCATTACAAAAAACCCCCACCCTTCTTTATCGCTATCATCTGTATCTGTAGAGTGAAGTCAAACTAAAAGTAGTGCTAGGGTAGAGACTACTTGAGTGAGACCTTGAAAGGAGTTTTTTTTATTTACATGACCTTGAAATGAGGCTATTCACACGACTTTAAACGGAGGTTGTTTTCACGGCCTTGAAAGGAGGTTATTTGCATGGCCTTGAAATGAGGCTATTCACACGACTTTAAGCGGAGTTTTTTTTTTTTTTACATGGCCTTGAAATGAGGTTATTTACATGGCTTTGAAATGAGGCTATTCACACGACTTTGAAAGGAGGTTATTGACATGACCTTGAAATGAGGCTATTCACACGACTTTAAACGAAGGCTATTTACACGGCCTTGAAAGGAGTTTTTTTTACATGGCCTTGAAATGAGGCTATTCACACGACTTTGAAAGGAGGTTATTTACATGACCTTGAAATGAGGCTATTCACACGGCCTTGAAAGGAGGTTATTTACTTGGCCTTGAAATAAGGCTATTCACATGATTTTGAAAGGAGGTTATTTACACTGCCTTGAAAGGAGGTTATTTACACTGCCTTGAAAGGAGGTTATTTACGTGGCCATACAATGAGGCTATTCACAGGGCTGTAAAAAAAAAAAAAGTTTATTTTTTACACAGCCTTGAAATGAGGCTATTTCCAAGACGCCGAAACGAGGCATTTCGACTATCATAAGGACCAATTACAAAAATTGACTTCCCTTATCTTATGACTTATGGTGGATACTATGAGAAGAAAAGCCATCGCACTCCCCCTTGCCCCCCTTTTCCAATCCAAAAATTTGATGACACCAACCGTTGACGCTCTCAGCACCTCAATAGCCTCGAAATGATCACACATAGAACCACTGGGACTGATCCGGTCAGCTTGTTGACGAGATGAGGGGGTCACGATGTCAACTTCTACATGAGGTTTTTAAAAATATTTTTCTTTACGCAACTCACATTCAATTTATCATGAAAGGTTTAAACCCTGTGATGCTAACCATCTTGTCATGTAGTTAAAACAGTCCATGCGCAGCTTAACCATTCTTTGTACAACTTAACCAATTTTTCTGCAGCTTAGCCATTCTTTGTACAGCTTAACCATTCCTTGTACAACTTAATCAATTTTTCTGCAGCTTAGCCATTCTTTGTACAGCTTAACCATTCCTTGTACAACTTAACCAATTTTTCTGCAGCTTAGCCATTCTTTGTACAGCTTAACCATTCTTTGTACAGCTTAACCATTCTTTGTACAACTTAACCAATTTTTCTGCAGCTTAAACATTCTTTGTACAACCTAACCGTTGTTTGTTAAACTTTACTATCCTTAATTCAAATTTATAATTCTTTGTTCGAATTTACCATTACTTATGTATCTTTAACACGCTTTGTTCAAATTTATCATTATTTTTTTCAAATTTATCATGATTTGTTCATCTTACCAGTTTTTGTTCAAATGTATCACACTTTCTCAACTTGATGAACCTTTGTACTATTGATTTTCTATTGCTTTCGTCTGTTACGTGGAGAGATGAGAGGATCTGTTTGCTGAGACATATTTGATTCTCCATAAAAACAATTTACACAGGCCTTAAGCCTCAACAGTTCCAAACTAAGTATACTTAGTCCCAAGAGCCCTCCTCTCTTCAACTTTACCCTCCTCTCTTCAACTTTATCCTAATCCGTTCAACTTTAACCTAATCTCTTCAACTTTACCCTTAATATCTTCCATTTTACTCTTAATCTCTTCAACTTTACCCTTACATTCCTCAATGTTAACCTTACTCTCTTCAGCGTGATCTCACTTCGCTCGTCGGTTACCCCCCACTTATTTCAACACTGCAGCTCTCAACAGAACGGTGATTTAAACTGCACACACATTTGCATCTTATTTGAATTGAAGATCTACAACCAATTACCGTGACGCATAAATTGAAGTTTCAAACATGCCGATGAACTTCACGGAGGAGGTCGCTTTTGATGCCCCCACCCCCCCCCCCCCCCCAGTCCGTCATTTAATCGCTGAATCTGACGACCCTGACCTTGACGTCTTACCTTCGGTTAGATAAAAAAATTGACTTACCTTCTCAAAAAAAGTCTATTTGAACTTTAGCGAGTTCAAACACATTTTTTTTTCCCGACACACTGGCGCATTATTTCAATTGAAATCTAGGAATCAAATGCTCAGCGGCTCTCAAGATAAAGGACTGAGTCCAAATCTTGAGTTTGCTTATTTTCTAGAATATAAATAAGCAGCAAGTTTTAAAATAAGATTTGAATCTAATAAGTAAGAAACTAATTGATGTAAGACACTTGGCGTGATGGATTCTTTCTAAAAAAATAAACAAAAAAACTCACCAAAAAATGAGTTGCATACACTTCAATATATTTTTGGAACCAGCGGTATTGCTTCAACTCGTTCACTGACCCTCACTTTCCTGTCTGTCTCTCTGAACTGTTGCTTCCGTACATCCCCACAAGACAACTACGTTCTTCCATTGACAGTAGAACCCTCTCAAACCCAAGAACCAAAACTAAGACCATCGGTGAACGCTCCTTCTACTTCCATGGGCCCACGTTCTGGAACCAGCTCCCCTTCCATATCCGTCATTGTGAAACCTCGTCCATTTTCAAAAAGTCCCTTAAAACCCATCTGTTTAGGTCCGCCTATGACCTGTGATGCACCCTCCTTGCCCTGCCTCATTTTCTGTTTCGGGTTGATCCTGAAGTATAGGTCAAAACGTGCCAAAGTGTCCTCGTTTTATAGCCATTTTAATTGTTTCTATAGTATAGTAGTTACTATCCTAGTGTCTCATTTTTATTTTACTTAGTTTACATGTTTTAATAATTGTAAAGCGCTTAGAGCTTTAAGGTAAGCGCTATATAAAAAATGCCTAAATAAATAAATAAATAAATATTGAAAAAATGGTCGTCATATTGAAAGGTTGTTGTTGTGTGTGTGTGTGGGGGGTGGGGGGGTGGGGGCGGGGGGGAATGGGGTGAAATCGGGTAAATTATCGGAATACGTTTATGGAAATAAAAATGGTAAGTTTAAAAAGGAAAGTTGGAATGCAATACGTAATGTCTTTATTAAAATATTAGAATAGACACCACCGCAATGAATCGAAGTAGTTATTTTCAGACACCCGAGGAAAGCGAGACATTGTAATCAAACATTTACACATAAGTGCGATAGTCTAACTACAATAAGACATGCCTGCTGTTTGAGCAGTTCGGGAGCAAAAAAAATATTTTCGTTGATGAAGTAAGTTGATGAAATCAGTCGATGAATCAGTTGATGAATCAGTTGATGAAATCAACTTGGTACATTAAGATTTTTGTTTTTAAGCGTCGCTATAAATATCCTGAGAACCACTGTTCCAAACCATGTAAAAAAATTTGCAGCGGTTATAGAAATTTCGGGACTAAGTTCAATAATAGCTATAAGTGTATATTAAATTATGATTTAAAAAAAAATAAATAAATCTCAAAATACAAGTAAACATTAAAGTCTGCTTCTTTAAAAACGGATACGGGTGGCCAAGACCGTCAGAGGTTAAGAACCACTGTAAGTTAACGCTCTCTTTTTACATCTTATGCTTTCATCCACTTCAACTTGCCTACCTTGATGTGCTCTAAAGTTTTCTAAAAAATGGGGCACGTGAAAGATGCCAGTCCGTGGCGTCGGAAGATGGGAAGGGGCGATGCGCCCTGGGTGGCCCTTTTTTTCTTCCTTATATGGAGGGGCGCATTTTACGACCAACTGCCGATATTTTTTCGTGGAGGGGGGCGGCACTACCTCTAGTTACGTAACTGATATTTGTTCTCAATGTAGGCTAGAAAAAAAAAACTATTAATACTCGAGGCCACATTACATTGAAGAAATAATCTGAAACGATTTTGGCTAATTTTAACACAACTCTTTACTTCCATGAAAGTTTACTGCTGGAGTTTACAGTCTCGGGTCTTGTTACGTAAGTTACTCTTTTTTCTTCTGCTAGATCTCTCCTTTTTTAAAAAAATATTGACTTTCTCTTGAGTTCACCAGCTGCGCAGAGAGGGACACAGTTAATTCTCCATAAAATACCTCACATAGACTTTGTGGTTTCGCCACTTCCAACAAAAATACATAATTTTCTCTTTGAAAAAAAAAAAAAAAAATTAATTAAGAAAACAAAAAAAAATAATAGAAAATAAAAAATCAATATTATAATACTTGAGTTCACCAGCTGCGCAGAGAGGGACACAGTTAATTCTCCATAAAATACCTCAAATAGACTTTGTGGTTTCGCCACTTCCAACAAAAATACATAATTTTCTCTTTGAAAAAAAAAAAAAAAAATTCATTAAGAAAGCAAAATGAAGTAATTGAAAATAAAAACTCAATTTTATAATATATTTAAAAACAAAACAAAATATTACTCTTTTTAACTTTACCCAAAACCATTTATCATTATTTGTTCAAATTTATCACTATTTGTTCAAATTTATCACTATTTGTTCAAATTTATCACTATTTGTTCAAATTTATCACTATTTGTTCAAATTTATCACTATTTGTTCAAATTTATCACTATTTGTTCATATTATCACTATTTGTTCATATTTATCACTATTTGTTCAAATTTATCATTATTTGTTCAAATGTATCATTATTTGTTCAAATGTATCATTATTTGTTCAAATTTATCACTATTTGTTCAAATGTATCATTATTTGTTATAATTTATCATTATTTGTTCAAATTTATCACTATTTGTTCAAATTTATCATTATTTATTCAAATGTATCACTATTTGTTCAAATGTATTATGGTTTGTCAACTCTATGAATCTTCTACGTCTGGCAGGCAGTACGATGACCTCCTGGAGACTGTAAAAAAAAAAGCAGAAATTGCAATGGTATGGCCTCGTGACAAGGAAACAAGGGGTCGCCAAAGAAATCATGCAGGGCACCACAAGAGGAGGGAGAGGAAGAAGAAGATAAAGAAAAAGATGGGAAGATAACATCAAAGCGTGGACGGGACTAAACTAGGTGATGCTGTGCGATGTGCAGAAGACAGAGGCGAACGGAGGAGGATGGGTCACATGTCATCTGGGGCGCCCCGACGGCCCAAGGACTAAAGGACATGATGATGACGATGATGATGAACTTCAACGGACTAAACCATACTCTGTTCAACATCACCCCAACAACATGATTTCTCTCATTTCTCTCCAGATCTGATGACCTTTGCCTTGACCTCTTATCCTCCAGATCTGATGACCTTTGCCTTGACCTCTTATCCTCCAGATCTGATGACCTTTGCCTTGACCTCTTATCCCCCAGATCTGATTGACCTTTGCCTTGACCTCTTATCCTCCAGATCTGATGACCTTTGCCTTGGCCTCTTATCCTCCAGATCTGATTAACTTTTACTTGACCTCTTATCCCCCAGATCTGATTGACCTTTGCCTTGACCTCTTATCCTCCAGATCTGATGACCTTTGCCTTGGCCTCTTATCCTCCAGATCTGATGACCTTTGCCTTGGCCTCTTATCCTCCAGATCTGATTAACTTTTACTTGACCTCTTTTCCCCCAGATCTCATTGACCTTTGCCTTGAACTCTTATCCTCCAGATCTGATGACCTTTGCCTTGGCCTCTTATCCTCCAGATCTGATGACCTTTGCCTTGACCTCTTATCCCCCAGATCTGATTGACCTTTGCCTTGACCTCTTATCCTCCAGATCTGATGACCTTTGCCTTGACCTCTTATCCTCGGTTAGATACATTTTGTTTTGGACAGGTACGATCCAAACATCGGCCGCATCGCTAGCTGAGTGCTCGCACAGTCTCATGGACATTTGACGAGGGCACACATGTGCCTTCTAAGTTGAACATTAACATACATTGAAATCTGGCACCATTTCCCAAGCCGAGGGACAGTGCAGAGAATTTTAATTTAATTTGTCACTTCCATTTTTATCTCATTTGATTAATAAGAGTTTTTATTAAGTTTTAAGACCAATCAGGACATATAGATTTTAATATAGTAATAAATAAATTTTCACAAAAAAATGTGATATGCTGGATTATGCTTGTATGAATACAATATTGTACGGCTAGTCAGTGGCGTAGCTAGGGTTGGTGTAACCCGGTGCGGTCCGCTACCCCGCACCCCCCCAGCTACGCCACTGCGACTGGTAGAGACATTTAACCCAGTGTTATGAAGGTGGGATTTAATTTTTCGTTAATTTTTCAATTAGGTTAGTGGGAAGGGGAGCACGGGGGAGGGGGGGGTTACTTTGAAATGACCATAGAGGGTTCTGGTAAATTTCAGGAATATATATTATTTTTTACAAATTTAAAAGATAACATGTTATTTTGATTTTTCTTCAGTGGAAATTTACTTTCAATGATTACATGCATTATTTGATAAGTCGAGTGTTCATGCAGTATATTTCTTGTTGAAAAGACTTGAGTTTTTGCCATCATCTATGTTTCATGTTTTGGTAACATTTACCTCGGAAGACGTTATCCTAAGTTGTTCTGGGGAAAAATGAACACCCCCCCCCCAAAAAAAAAAAACAACAAAAAAAACAACAACAACAAACAAATAAAGAAACGAACACAATTAAAAAAATTAAAAATACAAAAATTAAATTAAAAACCCTCCTAATTTTTCAACACGGGGATTCTCATATTTTTAGAGATGGATTTTCTTTGTCCCCACATTTCTGAACACGGTTTTGTCCATATTTCTCAGCATGACTATTCTTCATAATTCTGAACATGGGGGTATTTATACCCCCAGGGTTTCTGAACGTGGATATCCTCAAGATTTACTAAACGTGGTGAGCCCTCATTTATCATGTAGGCTGATTCCAGATTGTGGTTTTTCTCCTTATTATTTTATGTGGTAAGGGTGGGGTGGGGTGGGGTTGGGGGGGGGGCGGGCATCCACTCATCTCAATGGGTCGATGGTGAGATTTTCCCTGAACGAAATCACTAGTCCTTTGATTTTGCTATGAACGACCAGTTTCTATTGACACACTGGACCACTCGGCCATCATATTTAAATTCAATGTTAAAAACTTAACTTTCATTTGCGATACTAAATCATTTTTTTTTCTTCCCAGCCGCAATAAAAAAAACCGTTAAAGAAATAAAAAAAATATATATATATTACTGAGTTTCTATCGACCTGCTTTCGTTAATAGAATATTGAGTTATCTTACTCAGTAATATGTAACTCTCTTTTTATATTTATTTTTATAAATATTGAGTTATCTTACTCAGCATAATTTATTTCTTTAAATAGCTATACATTTTATGGCACCTATCATTTTATCTTATTTTATTGATTAGAGTCGGTGAATGGCTGAGACTAATACATTAAGGAAATCAAGATCAATATTAATGAACCACAAAGAACCAATCAGAAATAACGATACAGAAGGTACGATCGAAGGGACACATCTTTCAAGACATCAGCAAGCACTCACTTTTCGCATACAAGAAAGACACTTTTGGAGAACAAAAGAAAAACAACAAAAAACAACAAAACAAAAAACAACAAAAAAAAAACAACAAAACAAAAAACAACCGAGTTTATCAGTTGGTATGATTTAATGATTTGCCAGAGCCAGCTTACATAACTGCCAGACCAAACAGGCAAAGTCTTATCCATTCAGCCTTGTCTGTTGTGACTCCGACCGAATTCAGAATTACCAGGATTCCCGGACAATCCGGAGTTGCCACGGTTCCCACTGTTTCCGGAATGGCCAGGATTCCAGCCATTTCCGGAATGGCCAGGATTCCAGCCATTTCCGGAATTGCCCTGATTCCGACCAAATTCAGAATTGCCCGGATTCCCAGACAATTCGGAGTTGCCACGGTTCCCGCCACGACCTCTGTCATCGCCATAGCCGGGCTGGTTGTTGAGGAGATAAAAAAAAATACAATTGTTTCATATATTTACTATCCTAGTGTCTCATTTGTATTTACTTAGTTTACATGTTTTAATAATTGTAAAGCGCTTAGAGCTTTATGATAAGCGCTATATAAAAAATGCCTAAATAAATAAATAAATAAATATTTGCATTTAAAATATTTCATTTAGAATGTTTTTTTTTTACCGGTTAAGGCTAAGGGGAGACTAGTGTAAAAAAGTGTTTCTTTCAGATAATGTGTTCCGGGGAAAGGGGGGGGGGGGGATTTTCATACGTCTTTGGGGGTTGGAGTGCATCTATCAATGGAAAAAAGGCATGACGGTGCCCAAATCTCTGATTTCGGAGCCCCCGCTCTACATATACTGGATTTGTCCCAGTTGGGACGCTCCTCGGGATTCTGCTTCGCCCCCGGGAATCTATCTATAGCTCAACAATAAGAACACTGAAGGAAACACTGGGTGCAAATTTGGGGGAAAACGTCCCATAGTTTGAGATCACTTGTATGACGTAATAGGCGGTCGACAGATTAGGAGAAAAAACAAACAAACACAAGTTGTAAATACATGTTTGTAAAACGGTTCAGGTGAAATAATTGTTTAACCATTTGATACTCAATTCTTTAATGAAAAGATCAACAGAGACATTATAACAATGCAGTTATGGGCTGTTGAACGGTTCAATTGTACAAAACAGAGCACAAGGAAACGTCACAACAATAAACAATGTTTCTATCTATCATATGACATTTACATGACATTTAAATGACAGACTGTTCATGTGACATTAAAATGACACATCGTTCACACATTTAAATGATACACTGTTAAATGACCGATTGTTCATAGAACATTTAAATGACACATTGTTCATGTGACATTATAATGACGCACTGTTCTAGCTGTAGCACGCGGGCTTTCTAAAAACTTTTTTGGCCACAGTGCCCACTTTTTGTTGTGGAAATGCCCAGATGGCCGATTACTTTGTTCGCGGCAACCCCACGTCGTCACCACAGCATCCCCATGTCGCAGTCGGTCATTTTATCGTAAATAAGACGGACCGTTCCATAGGGCGCATTCGGTCATTTTATCGTGAAATTAGACACACCAATTATTTTACCGGTACAACTTTGCATAGTCATATTTTAAAATAAATTTATTTTCGTGTTTAGAGCTAAGTTGGTAAAATCACAGTGCACATCAACTCTATTTTAGCACTGACATTCAACAACTTTTTCAGCTCTCTTAACTTATATTAAAAAGTACAGCAGCATTTTAATTTTTTTGTGTTTCTTGGTTCCTGAAAATCGCCAGTGTTAAGAGACGACACTTGAGTTTTACTGCTCTACATGCCCCCCCACCCCGGGAGAGAGGATGACGGTTAAAACAAACTCGCACCAAGTTTACCCATGTGATCACGTGATTACACTGTGGTCCACACATCATCAATCAAACATATTAAAACTGCTGACCTCCTGAAAGTTGACTTCGGAATTCCCATCGTTCGTTTACCCGGGTATCGAAAGTTTCGAGCTGAAGAGCGTCTGGACGTATTGTGGGGGGGGGGGGGG
>CAXITT010000057.1:882475-914569 GCA_964033795.1 Lymnaea stagnalis
CGTTCGTTCACCATACAAATACGCTACAGTAAATTAAAACATTACAAAAATTTTTTCGCCCCCCCCCCCCCCCCCTGGAAAGTTAATCGATTTTTTTGCCCCAACCCCTAGAAAGTTTCCTGCGGGCGCCCATGGTTGTGTGAAAGGATTGGGGTAATATTACACATAGTTGTGTGAAAGGATTTGGGTAATATTACACATCGTTGTGTGAAAGGATTGGGGTAATATTACAAATAGTTGTGTGTGGGGATTGAGGTCATAATACACATAGTTTTGTGTGGCATTTTGGGGTAAGATGACATAGATTTTTGTGTGGTAATTTTGCTTGATGTTACATAGATTGGTGTATGGTAATTTGGGTTGATATTACATAGCTTTTTGTATGTTAATTTGGGTTGATATTACATATTGTTGTGTGGTAATTTGGGTTGATATTATATAGATCGTTTTGTGGTAATTTGGGTTGATATTATATAGATTGTTGTGTGTTAATTTGGGTTGATATTACATACATTTTTGTATGGTAATTTGGGTTGATATTACATATTGTAGTGTGGTAATTTGGGTTGATATTATATAGATTGTTTTGTGTTAATTTGGGTTAATATTATATAGATTGTTTTGTGTTAATTTGGGTTGATATTATATAGATTGTTGTGTGGTAATTTGGGTTGATATTATATAGATTGTTTTGTGTTAATTTGGGTTGATATTATATAGATTGTTTTGTGTTAATTTGGGTTGATATTATATAGATTGTTGTGTGGTAATTTGGGTTGACATTATATAGATTGTTGTGTGGTAATTTGGGTTGATATTATATAGATTGTTTTGTGGTAATTTGGGTTGATATGACATAAATTTTTGTGTGGTAATTTGAGTTGATATTGCATAGATTTTTGTGTGGGAATATGGGGCTTGTATTACATAGAGCTGAGCTTTATTTCAAAAACAAAACAAGATCAACCGTCGAAGGACATTTTCCTTAGCAATGTATGCACATATAGATAGATATGTATCAATGTATGTATGTATGTATATATATAAAATATATATATATATATATATATATATATATATATATTTATATATATATATATATATATATATATATATATAAATATATATATATATATATATATATATCTATATATATATATATATATATATATAAAATATATATATATATATATATATATATATATATATATATTTATTTATATATATATATATATATATATATATATAAACATGTATATATATATATAACAAACTGACTGTTGTCTGGCATGGTTTCAGGGTCGATGTTTGGCAGACGGTTCAAACCCTTATCAAAATTACCTGCCAGACTGCGGCTCATTGAGACTCTGTATTGATGTAACATTCTTTGGAAAGCGTTACAGGATACTCGAGCTGGTCAGCGATCAACAAACCAAATGATCTCGATTGGGTCTATGTATTGGTTCACAGTGTTCAGTTGGTTTTTTTTCTATTTGAAACACAGTTGAAAATTTTCCCGAGAGCCTCGCTTCAGGGAGTCTCAGTCGCTTGACGACTGAACAGGCGTTAAAAGTTGTAAGTCTAAAATATTATCAATAATATCTACACAAAATCTAAGAATTTAAATATAACAAAATCATAACAAATTTAATGATATTTCTATTACAACGAAATTTAAAGTCCAAAACAAGTTACAACAAACCGATGACTTAAAATATCCATTTTGTTTATTAGATTTCAAATATATTTAGACATTTAACTCAAAACATTGAATTGAGCCAAGTGGGAGTGTGACCTGTGGAGGAGAAGACAATAAAAACAATTATTTCCATGTACACCATTCATTAGTGTTGATGTATCAAACTACTGTGACCGTCAATGTATAACATCAATTTAAAAAAAAAAAAAGTTATCTCAAATATTGAATGTTTTAAGATTTATTTTTAAAAAAAATGGAATGAGGAGTGATTTTCAAAGTTAAAAAAAAATTATTTGTATGATATTTATAGCAATTTATATAATTGTAACGCGGCGAGCAAAAAGCGACTCAAATAAAAACGGTTTCTTTGACTTCGAATCGTTTGACTGTTGCATGAAAATCTTAACTTTACAAACAGCTGTTGAAACGACGCACATTTACGTTTAAAACTAGCGGTGTACTCACTGAAGCAATTTACGCTGCTTACCAAGGTTTCTAGGATATTGTCACGGATCAAATATTGAGATCATAATTTGTTTTTGGATAAAGTATTGTTTTTCGTAAGTTAGGGTGAACAGGAATTTAATGAGATATTGTCTGTCATGCGAAGAAAAAGCAAGTGGACGACTTTTAAATGGCAGACTGTGTATTTTCATGATTGGCTCTTGTGTATCAAACAACACCCTTATGTTGACTCAACAGATCTGAGTGGAATAACAAAATGTGAAGTGGAAGAAGGTATATGACAACTGTGTTTGCTCTATTTTCTAGAGATAGTATTTCACACTGTGTTTTCTATATCGTCATTAAATCCGTGATGCTAAATTACTAACGCCTCGTGCTGTCAAATGTCATGGAGGATTGTAAAGTGCGAAAAGATACGGCAAAATACTACCTCAGAGTGACACTGCAACTTAATCGCAAGTAACAAGCCCTGTTATAAAGATGTTGTTACAGATATCATTCAGACTTTTTAATAGCCTTGTAAACCATTTGGAATTATAGTGAATGGTTCATCTGTTGACCTTGACATGAGGCCAACTTAAAAAGGACTTCCTGTTTCAACGAATTGACACTTCCACAGGGAGCTACTGTCACAGAGACGCATAGGCGCACCTACCTGGAGATGTCTCAGCCGTATTTAGGGTATCCGCCTTTGTTTCCATTCCCATTGTAACCGTTGTTGGGGGCGTTCCCGTTGTAACCGTTGTTGGGGGCGTTCCCATTGTAACCGTTGTTGGGGGCGTTCCCATTGTAACCGTTGTTGTTGCGGGCGTTGCCGTTGTAGCCGCTGTTGGGGGCGTTTCCGTTGTAGCCGCCGTTGCCACGGTTGCCGTTGTACCCGGGGTTGTTTGGCTGGTATCCAGGTTGGCCGCCGTAGTTTGGCTTGTTCTTGCGAGGAAAATTAAATGTAGACGTTTGTATTCATAGAAATTAAACTTTTTTTTTTGCTTATTTTTTATAGTAATTAAATAAATGCCGAAACCCTTTTTCAAATATTTTGTAAAGTCCCCACCCCCCCCCCCCCCCACTCCCAAAAAAAAACTCGACGTTTTCGCCAACGAATGAAGACGATGTTTAAAGTATAAATTCAGTTTTTATATTAACTAATTAAGGACTTTTTAAAAAAAAGATTGGATTCTTTTTGAAACGAATTTCGACTGTATTCGAGAGTAATTTAAAACTGATTATTAATTTTACAACTTTAATTTACTGATTTTGTTGACATTCTTTAAAAAAAAAAGAAAAAAAAAAAGAACAGATAACTCATTGTTTTTCTTCAAGACCCGATGTCACAATCTGAAATGATAATGGCAATGATAAGAAATGTGCTTTTTTAAAATGGCTTACCTGACCATAGCCAGCCTCAGTGGTAGCGGCCATGACGGCAACGACAAACAGAGCGACGATGACACAGGACTTCATGGTGGCAGGTGTGGGAGAGAGAGACAGGGAGGTACTTGCAGGCGGCTTGGAGGACTTGAGCTGTGGAAATGGTAACGTGCTGTTGGAACAGCTAACCCTTTTTATAATCCATTGACACCAGGAAAAACTGTCACTGACAGGGTCTGAAGATTGACGCGGGGGGAGAGATAGGATCAGACGGAGAAACAGGTGGTCAACGCTCTGTGGCTCATTTCCGCGTACGTCAGAGATAAACCCACACACGTCCCTCACTGAAATCTTTGAGGTGGTGATTACTGTGGTGATTACTGTGGTGATTAGTCCGAGGTAATCCCCCCCCCCCCAGTCGTAGTTTGAAACAATAAACTTTAACGCGGTCGTAAGTCTTGATTATCTGGTGAAAATATCCGCGTGTCTTAAAGAATTAGCATAATATCTGTGGCTCATTTCCGCGTACGTCAGAGATAAACCCACACACGTCCCTCACTGAAATCTTTGAGGTGGTGATTACTGTGGTGATTACTGTGGTGATTAGTCCGAGGTAATCCCCCCCCCCCAGTCGTAGTTTGAAACAATAAACTTTAACGCGGTCGTAAGTCTTGATTATCTGGTGAAAATATCCGCTGGTCTTAAAGAATTAGCATAATTCAATGAGCGGCCGAGTGCGTTTTATTGCCGAACATATCTCAAGGGCTTGTCAAAATCATTTATCTTTATTTTAAGTCATGGCTTTGTTTGTTTTCTTGCGGTTTTTATAAGGAAAAAATAGATTTATTTCTTATAAACAAATAAAAAAAATCGAAGATAATGTGTTGAGAATCATTTTTTTTTTTGTTCATAAAGTGCAAGGCTTTCAAATATTTATTTTTCAATCCTTTATATTAACTTCGCTTTTTTTTTTTCTTTTCCGAGGCTGACAAAATATTCGGACGGCTAATTGACCCACTTCCCGTCAACTTATCGAGATGAAACGTAGAACACAGACTCGTTGCCGATGACAACTAATTCTTAAACAATTGTACCCACCCCCCCCCAACCCCCAAAAATATCAGTTTTTCTTATTTTCAAGCGAAATATGAAGGACATGTGATGGCTCTGATTTGATGAAATCAAATTCCCGATAACTGCGCTGAATAAGAGTCCTAAGAAAACAAAACATATCAAGTGGCGTTTGGTGGCTAATATTTTCTGTTGTTTTTCTCAAATATTTGATGAAATAAATTTGCGGTGTAAAAGCGGGAGGGTCATTAGAATATTAATATCGTTCAGGGGCGGTAATAATGACCAGTTGCGAGCCTTGGTGTGGGGGGGGGGAGGGAAGGGGGGTGCACTAATTGGGATTCTTATGAAGTGGGTTACTTGTATGCATTTTTTTATAGGTCAAGAGCCCCACCCACCCCAATTGCTCAATATTGGATTTTACAATGGATTAAACGAGAAACTTTGTTGTTAGGAGCTGTTTAAATTGCGTTTTAGGATCAAATCTATTTTTTTTATTGCAACCGTTTCGTAAAAGAAAGATCTATTTCAACTATCTAATAGAGATATGCATTGATTCCTGGTAACACCGATTGTTCATTGGGTGGGATCTCCGTGTTTAAGGACGTTGGACGTTCAAAGATCTTTAACACTTTTATAACTTCACTCACAGTATGATACTTACTGGTCAGAGTATAATGGGGTAGTGCTTATCATTGTATAAAGGGGAATTAATGGTCACTGTAACTGCAGCCAGGGCCGACCTCAGTAGTTACAGGCAAATTCTAGGGACAGCTTGTTGATTGCAAAATGTTTATAAAAACAACAACAACAAAAAAAAAACAACAATTACTATTCACAGAAAATAAGTTTGACACAAATAAATATAACAGCATTTGAGCGGCTCTTCGGTGAAAGGTACGACCATCATTCTGTACAACCAAAAGTAGAATAATGGCACAGCACGTAATTCAATCAAATTATCTGGACACCGGAAACCAAACTTGTTCAAATAAATGTCTAACGGTTTGAATACCTCGACCTCTGTTGACCAAATCTTTTTTCTTTTTTTTTGTTTTAACTTGGAATAATAATTACCGTGTTGACTGAGCTGAGTATTTGGAATTTTGAAGAGATTAAAATTTAAAAAAAAAAGAATATTTCTTACTTTAAACACTTTGGATGCCACTATGTTTACAGATAATAGCTTGCCGCTTTGAACCATTTAAATAAATAAAAAAAAAATTCTCACAATGTCAAGGGCATTTAAAAAATAAAACTGTACGCCTTTGCGCAAACATGCAATTTTGTTAATAATTATGTTTTTTTTTTTTTTAAAGTTGATCTTATTACCTTAATATTTTTTTTTTTTTTTTTTGGTTGGGGGGGGATGTTAGGAGCAAAAATGATCAATAAAGTGATCGTGGGCCCTTAAGATATAGAAGAAGAAGAAGAATATTAGAATTTATTGAGATACTTAATTGTCTATTCGAATTGAGAAAATGCGGAAGTGAGGTGCGGGTGGGGATAGGCCTCCCCTAAAAAAAGGGGTGGGGGGGATTACGATGATACGCGTAGAAATAACTCCGTTGTCACATACACTATCAGGCGGAGATTGTATAGCTGGCCAATTCTGAGGACCTTAGCTGTAGCTCACATAGCTGGCCAATTGTGAGGACTGTAGCTTATATAGCTGGCCAATTGTGAGGACCTTAGCTGTAGCTTATATAGCTGGCAGATTGTGAAGCACTACGCTATAGCTTATTTAGCTTACAGGTTAATCCCGCATTTGAGAATGATGTTGAGAAAAGAAGATTGTAAATTATAAAGGAAAACAACAACAACAACAACAACAACAACAACAACAACAACAACAACAACAACAACAACAACAACAACAACAACAACGCAAATGAGAGAATGCAGTCGGCGTCAGTATAAGGAAGGCGCCGTCACGCATGAGTGACTTTGTCTTGTGACCTGACAACAACCTATCAACTGTGGTCCTGTCCTGTCCCCCGGGATGCTTACGGCGACACGCTGAGATCAACGCTGTGGACGGTTTCTCACGATGTGGTCCACTGTGATGTCCCGAGACGTGGGGGGAAGGGGCGGGAGATGTGTGGGGGGAGGGGGGGCAATCGTTTGTGATTTTTTTTTCTGCATTGTCAACAACTATTTTCTCAAACCGACGGTGCGCAACTCATTAAATCCTTATTTGTCTTATCAAACACATGCCTTAAACATACTCACTTAAACACATGACTCAAACACACTAACTTAAACACATGCCTCAAACACACACTTAAACTCATGCCTCACACACACTCCCTTAAACACATGCCTCAAACACACTCACTCAAAGACACATGCCTCACACACACTCACTCAAACACATGCCCCACACACACTCACTTAAACACATGTCTCAACCACACTCCCTCAAACACAGACGCGAATGTCCATTTAAAATGAATCTAAAAAAAGGAAACCATGAACAATAACTGAGAATAGTCAGGATCTCTTGTTTAAATGCAATAATTATTACCAGTATAAAAAAATATCAAACTTGTTACAATTTTTTTTCAAGCCCAACCTTTCAAAAGTTTTTGCAGCAATTGGTTAAAAAACGAAATTTTGAACAGTGGGTTGCGCAAGGGTTATCACCTAGCTGTGAAATGCTGTGGTTGTCGGCTGACACTTGGCCGCTAAGCGATGACAGAAAACAGTGTAACTCTCCCAGAGCCGAACATCCATTAAGTGAGTCTCTCAGTCTGATATCATCCCGACCCATATTTTAGCGACCTGGGCAAGTGCTTGTTGTTGTTTTTTTCGTCGACCATTTTGATCGTATGGAGCTGTCCCAGCTTTTGCCTCACCAGGGTCACAAAAGAAATATTTAAATAATAAAAAAAATAAAAAGGACTTAATTAAAGTACTGGTGAATATAAAGAAAGAGATGAAGAAGAAATAAGGAAGAGATGAGGAAGAGATAAGGAAAGAAGAGGAAGAAAGGAGGAGGTGAAATATATACACAAACACATATATGTATATATATATATATATATATATATATATACACACACAAAAAAACATACATATATATATTCTAGCTATACGGCGTCCCCGGGACAGCATTCGGAAAAAACTTCTACAGCCTTTAAATACAGCCTTTAAATACAGCCTTTAAATACAGCCTTTAAATACAGCCTTTAAATACAGCCTTTAAATACAGCCTTTAAATACAGCCTTTAAATACAGCCTTTAAATACAGCCTTTAAATTACCATTGAAAATAAGCACCATGCAAAAAAAACAACAAAAAAAAACAACACTTTTATAGAAAAGAAAGCAATAATTTATCTCCTATAAAAACACTTTTATAATAACTTTTGTAAACCTTTCGTTTCTCGATGGGATCCCCGATCCCGGTGGGACCTCGTTACCCGGCGAAAACCTGATCCGGGCGGGATCACAGGCCCGTTGGTATCGCAAACCTAATTTGATCCCGATCCCTGATTTTATCTCTGTGGGATCCCATTTCCCGGGGAGATATTGATCCCTGTGGCTTCCTGGTCCCGTCGGTATCCCGATCATAGTGGGATCCCGAGCCTGGTGGGATCCCGTTTTCCGGTGGGATCCCGATCCCTTTGCACCCAAATCCCGATGGGATCTCATTTCCCGATGGGATCAGGATTCCGGTGGGATCCCGATCCCGTCAGTATCCTGATCCCGATGGGGTCCTGATCTCGGTGGAATGCCGGTGCCGTCGGGATCCGGTGACCGGTGTGATCCCGATACTGATGGGTTCCCGATCCCGTCGGTATCCTGATCCTGGTGCCCTGTCTGGTAGAACTCCGTTCCCCCGTGAGATTCCGTTGCCTAATGGGTTCATGTTCCCGTTGGGTTCTAGTTTACTGTTGAATCTCGTTCCCCATTAGGATCCTGTACCACGTGGGATTATGCTCTCATTGGGATTTTTTGTCCCCGGTAGAATTATAAAGGATGTGTTTAGAGATAATCCCCATGAAAGTATAGAAATGAATAGAACTAAACTGACATTTCAATATGCTTTCAGATTCCATTCTATATCCCTGTAGAAAAATATGGAACTTTCTGAAACGTCCTAGATTAAATTTGAAATCCTCCTCGAAACGTGCGAGCATTGGCTTTTCTACGTTTTTTGTTTTTTGGAATACGAAAAGTTCTACAAAGAAATGTCCTTTTTTTTTATAACTATGGCACATTTAAGTTAAAAGAGGGGCCCCGGTGGGTGGGGGCCCATTCCACAACTGTACCGTTTTGGCTATTCCTGAGATGGGGGCGCTCTAAAAATCAGCCAGATAAATGTTGAAGAAGTTAAAATGTAAGAGTAGTCCCAATAAAATCGGTTTCAAAATGCTGTAGGTTTAGATTTTTTTAAATTATCGAACTTTATGAACAATTCTAGCTCGGCCCTGAATGGATTGGATGTTATTGATTTTAATCCAATGATATTTCAGTACGAAAAATGATTTTTTTTTTTTTTTTTTTTTTTTTTTTTTGAGATTTTTTTTTTTTTTTTAATCAACTTAAATTTGAAGAGGTTAAAATTAAAACTGAGTGTACAATTTGTTTTACATCTCTGACTTTATTCAAAAATTCACCACCCCACGCTACCCTCCACACTCGACTGCTTTTCAGTACGAAAAATGAAATGTATTGCTACCGAGCTAGGCCTAAAGGCATTATTATGAATATGATAAGATACGATTCTTTTATTGATCCAAACAAATGGAAATGTTTTATGATTGCATTGTACATTTGTAGCACATAAATAAAACAATTTGAGCACAAGAAATTTATAATAAACTATTTCACTAGTAAAAAAAAATAAAATAAAAAACCAGCCATTCATTGAGTTCTCTTAGCCATATCAGGGACTTCTTACTAGTTCTCATAAATATATATAAGGAAAAATGAAATGACGCCCCTTGCCCCAGACAAATGGATATTATGAGTTCAGTACCCTTTGGTATTTGAATACGTATATATATATATATATATATATTCGTTTTGAAATCAAGATAAGGTTACTTATAATCATTCACGATAATCATATCTCAGATGACGATTTAGACATGTGGTATAATATTTATAAAGGGAAAACGCCAAGAAGCAAATGAGTACCTTCTATAAAAAGAGGATATTATTACTGGAATCATGTTTCTTTTCCCTCTTTTCATCATTTATGTATTTTTTTTTTTTATGGTGTTCAATAAATTATTTTTAGTGTTCAGTAAATTATTTTTGGCGTTCACGTCTCATTTACTTATATTATCAAGCGATACATAATTATATAAACAAATAACTGGATGTGTCATGATCTGATAGTTTCAATTCGTATGTGTGTTGTATGACTTGTTTATGAAAGCGTGACAGTATTATGTTGTTGTATTTTATAGTTATGATGTCGTCGAGATGAACCGAACGGACTCGTGTTTACTGTCAGTGTTTACTGTCAGTGTTTACTGTCAGTGTTTTCTGTCAGTGTTTACTGTCAGTGTTTACTGTCAGTGTTTACTGTCAGTGTTTACTGTCAGTGTTTACTGTCAGTGTTTACTGTCAGTGTTTACTGTCAGTGTTTACTGTCAGTGTTTACTGACTACGCCTGCACAATAAGTCCTTGACATACTTCTGGTACACACACACACAGAGATGTATGAACAATGTCCAATAAAATGTTTTAACAAAAAAAATCATAAAAATAACACTTAGAATTGCAACTGTCATCTTTTATTAGATATCCTGACGTGTGACACATGGGGAAAAAAAAGACCAAAAAAAAAAAATAATAATAAATAAAATAAACAGATTAACCCCGACGCTGAGAGAAAGAAAAATGTCTCCCCGGGCTGGGATGAACTCACTTCACGGTATCTGTGGAGGACAAGACAAAAAAAAAAATAATTTATAAACGTGATTCGAGTGATCTAAATGTATTGAATTAAACAGAATTGCTCCACACCCTTCTGATATTTCAAGAACAACTGACGCTCATGTTTGACATTAACTTTGAGGGATAAATTATTTTAGCTTTACAAACAGAATGGCGAGCGTGTGCTTTTTTTTAAACAGGAAATCTCCAATATTAATTTTATTGGTCCTCTCCATGCAAACCCCCCCCCACCCACCTCCCCCCCAAAAGCCACCCTAAACTTTTTTGACCAATAAAATCAACACTCAATAACGCTTTATATTCAGAATTTATAATTCCAATGAAAATTCAATATCAGAACTCATCGTTCATTTCACCTCTGAGAGAAAGAAAGAAGAAAAAAAAAACACGCATGGTATTGATATGGTCGAGTTCAGCCGTTGGTGTAAGACAGTCTTTCTACACGTTCGGTAAACTTTCAACACCATTTTGTTATGTCACGGTAAATAGATTCTTTTGAACTTGTTACAGCTGGTTTAACGTAACATTAACATTAACGGACGGCTGAACACAGAACGTTCTGGTCACCTCCAAATTAGAATAAAACTGTAACGGGGCAAAAACCAATGGATCTGCCAACGCCAGGTTAAATGAGACGAAAGGACAACTCACCAGAAGACCGCTCAACCGTACTTTGGTAATCCCCCTTTGTTGCCGCCGTAACCATTTCCACCGTGACCTTTGTCTCCGTTGCCACCATTTCCACCGTGACCTTTGTTTCCGTTGCCACCATTTCCACCGTGACCTTTGTTTCCGTTTCCGCCTTTGCCGCTGTTACCACCGTATCCCTTATTGCCGTTGCCGGCAGAGCCTTTTTTTCCGCCGCCGAAATTTGCCTGGTTGCCATGGTGGGGAAAAAAATGTTTGTATTATTAAAGAACATTTAAAAAAAACACGGAATTTTTGCTTTCAATCAAAGTTTTTTTGTTTTTTTTCATGAAAAATTCTAAATAACATCTCAGGTGAATTTCCAGACAAACTGGCATGTCAGACAAAGACTTATTAAAAATGTTATTGTCTGTTTTTGTTTGTTTGTTTGTTTGCATGGAATTACACATTTTTAATTATTTTTCATAAGATTCTTTCAAAAGCAATCCATTCTAATTGCGGCCTTGTTATCTGTTATTGGTTGAAAGTGTATGAATGACGGTATGCATGGGCAAGTGACGTAATTTAAGTTCTTTTGTATAGATTTTTGTTTGTTTACTTTTATTCTAAGCACAAAACAATGAGCAGCCCAAAAGATTTTTTTTTTAAACATAAAAAAGCTATATATTTTGAAATTTTTAACGGTATTTCGATCAACTTTGCCATTCCATTTACACCATCTCGTGTTTCTCCTCATACTAACGTAAACACAATTTTTGACGCTGTGCCGTAATCAAACCAGCATTACTGTGCTTTAAGACTTAACATGTGAATTAAAGAAATCAAATTAGAATTACTGTACTTTAAGATTAAAGATGTGAATCAAAGAAATAGAACCAAACAAATAATAAATAATCAAACGTTATCATTCCTAGGAAGTACCTTATCATTATAGCCGGCCTCAGTCATAGCGGCCATGACGACGGCGACAACCAGAAGGACGGTCAGACAAGTCTTCATGGCGGTAGGTGAGCTTGAGAGGTAGCTTCAAGGTCGTTCGAGAGGAGCTGCGGAAATGGTAACAGTGGTGTTTGGGCAGCTCAACTTTTATACTACCATGAAATCAGGAAAAATAGCCATCACATGGGTGGGGGAGGGGGGGGAAGTCAATGTTGACACGTTTGAAAGAAATGCAGTCCTTGTACCTGGATGGTGCAGTGACCTTGTGTACGATGTCAAAGATAACGTCGTGGGCCATCAAAATTTAATGTCATTATTGACGACACGTTTACGAGACTGGTCATCTCAACGCAAAAAAGTTTGACAGTAAGAGGACGTGCATGACGTCACTCAGTCTTGATTATGACTTGAGATTTGAAGTCATTTAGACTTGATTTAAATTGACAACACGCATACCCGTGACCCGGAAATACGGTGTGTGGTCTCCACAGAAAATGTATTATTTGATATCACTGAGGGGAAAAAAATAATAAAATCTTTCATTTAAAGTACACGACACACCATACGCAACTCTCACGCCAAATGTTCATCTTGTAGATCACAAGGCCCGTATGTGCTGTTGGGAAATTTTGTTATCAGAAAGTGGTAGGAAATTTTCTAACTGTACCTATCAGAAAGCGGTAGGAAATTTTCTAACTGTACCTATCAGAAAGCGGTAGGCAATTTTCAAACTGTACCTATCAGAAAGCGGTAGGCCGTTTTCAAACTGTACCTATCAGAAAGCGGTAGGCAGTTGTCAAACTGTACCTATCAGAAAGCGGTAGGCAGTTTTCAAACTGTATCTGTCACAACTAAGGATGCTTAAACAAAAACCGGTTGTTTATTTTCATAAAATCAGTTACTCATTTGTTTATTGTTATTATGATTAAATAAAAAAAAAAATTAAAACATTTTTTAACAAACAAATCCAACAAGTAAACAACAAACAATGTATCCGACAGTTATTGGCATCGGATGTTGTACCCAAACGCACCCTAAAATACGGCACGAGCTGAAGTCACTTCCAATAAAATAGATGGTGTCCTTGAAAATGAGATCCGAGATCACCTCGATTGACTTAGCTCGTGTGTCACCCGCTGTCAGTTAACCATTCGTCGTAAGCAGAGATGTGATCATCACAAGGAGCATTCACTAACTGTATTCATAACTAACTAAAGAGCCTCGCACAGCCAATGGCGGATGAAATCCATGAAATTCCCATTTCTACTTAAGATTGCTTGACAAAACATCCATTCAAATAACGCACGTCATAAGACCGCCCCACCCCCCCAAAGGTTAGCAAACATACACATTTTTCACGCCCTTAAATTATTTTAATGTCCAATTTTTTTTTCACTCTGCAGATTTAATTCATATTTAAATGGATATTATATTTCCGTTAAACAAAAGAAAATATTGCGCACCAAACGCGCACTTCCGGTATTTTTTAAGAATCGCATTTAGCGGAAATATCGGGAATTCTATTTAGTGAACGCATTGGTCATATTAGTTGACTGTTAAACTGCGACATGGAGAATTATCTATTTTGATTACTGCATTTCGATACAAATCACGTGTTTCTATTCAGCGTAGGAAGTAAATGTATTAAAATGCAAATTAATTTACAAATATGGCTGGTCGTAATAAAATATCTCGCTGCTCGTGTGGTTTGGTGTGGCAACTACTGCTCGCTGCTCGTGGGGTTTGGTGTGGCAACTACTGCTCGCTGCTCGTGGGGTTTGGTGTGGCCAGTACCACCCGCTGCCCTTGGGCTTTGGTGTGGCCACTACCATCCGCTGTCCATGAGGTTTGGTGTGGCAATGTCATGTGCTGGAACCGAACTGTCAAAATCCTACTGACGAGACAGTGGCTCTGTGATCTCTAAAAATAGATTTTCACTTCCAATAACGAGCTTATACAATTATGTCCAATTATTAACTTAGTGTTCAGACAGACTAGATTAATAAGACACGAACAAATTGTGTCAATAGAACAATATAAGTTACGCTTTAATAATAATTGTACATTATACACAACTAAACGTTTCGGCACATGCCTTCATCAGTACAAACAAACAAAACACATTTAAGTAAGTATAAATTAAATTTACATAATATCAATATACATGTCCTACCTAAAACAGAAAAAATATAGGAGAGGGCGCTAAAACCAGACAAAAACAAAGTAAAGAGAAGTAGAAAGGAAGCGATTTTAACATAATTGTAAAAACCAAACAGGAAAAAGACATGGCAGCTAAGTAAAATTATGGATTTGGTTCATTCCATATGGAGACAACGTACCAAATCTAGTTATTAATTTGTTCTCCATATAGATTCTATCTGCAGTGTTACTAGTATAGAGTATACCAGTAACTGCAATGTCTGAGATACCATCATGGTTAGGGCTATTGAAATGTTTGGAGACCGGACAGAGAGCGTGTTTATTTACGTTATAGAGGTGCTCTCCGAAACGGTCCCCAAGGCGACGACCTGTCTCTCCTATGTATAGTTTACCGCACTTTTTGCAAATGATGGTGTAAATCACGTTGCGTCTTGTGCAGGTAAAACCATCTTTTATTATGAATACTTCCAGAGGGAAAGTGATCTTATCAGTTTCGAGCACGTAGGGACATGAATTACAACGGCTACGGTTGCAACTTTTTGTGCCTTTATGTGCTTTAATAGCAGGGAGGTGGCTTCTAACTAGCATGTCCCTAAGGCTCTTGTCCCGCCGGAAAGCGAAAAGAGGAGGTTTTCTAAAAATCTCATTTGTGACAGGGTCCGCCATCAGAATTGAGCGGTTTTTCAACACCAGAGAGCGAGCTTTTAGGTTGTGGGGATGAAAAGTTAAGATAAATTTAGACCTATCGCTAGTGTCAGAATGAGTAGCTTTAAAAGAAGCCTGTCTAGTCATACCTTTAACTCGAGTGACAGCTGCTTTTAAAATTTCTTCGGGGTATAACCTGAAAAAATCCAACATTTCAGACATTCAGACAGACTAAATGATTTATAAAAACCGGAATCAGGTCTAAAAAAAAAGAAAACAAACCTCGGTTTTAACATCCCAAATCACAACCTGCATTCCACCGGACTGATGGATGGCTCAATTTACAAAATATTTTTACACTGGGATATGCCAGCAAACAGTCATTGGCAGAGCCACTGTTTCTAGTGGTCTCTACGCCTGGTCTCTGCTTGTGGTCACTGCTTGTGGTCTAAATTTGTGGTCTCTGCAAGCAAGGCCTGAATCCGTTCAAGTCTTTTAACACGGTACCACATTCACAGCCTAATGAACAATTCGGAGGGAAAAGTTCATCCCGTTTAACCATTTCTCTTCGTCTTTCGCATGCGAAGATGACCAAAGCTTTTACTCGATCAATACTTTGTTTAAAGTGCGGGCGAGGTACGCTAGTCATCAGCATCACTCTTTCGTCCTTGCGGCAAGTTGCCCATTTATGCCGAAGGCAAGATTTAGTCAAGACGACTGGATACAGTAGATGACCAGCAGTAGATGACCAGCAGTAGATGACCAGCAGTAGATGACCAGCAGTAGATGACCAGCAGTAGATGTCCAGCAGTGTGTCTTGTGTGTTTCACTGTGCTCTTTATGCGCTCCACGTAACAGGCAGTGATTATTTCAGAAATTCCCCCCTCCCCCCCGGGGGGCAGTGCCAGTTGAATTCTTTTTGGACATATTTTTGCTTGGCTTCCGGGGGGGGGGGCACTTGGCTTCCCCTGGAGCTGAAGGAAACCCTGGTCCCAGTATTCGCGGCTCCCGTCTCATTTTCTATATCGTTATTTTTTTAGACGCTATCGGTTTCAAAAACAAACGGAACAACACAAAACTTTAGCACGCCCATACCTAGGATACAGTGGCACGAGACTGGGGTGTCAGCAATGCCCCTATTAAATTAGTTCACCCAAGCAGATTCGCTTACAAATGATGAAAATTTTAAAACAATTTGAAGATTTAATTTTTTTTTTTTTTTTTCTTAAACATGGGAAGTAATAAATAAAATAACACACAGATTAGTTATTTTTTCCTTATGCCCCTTGATATACTGGTAGTTACGCACGTTCGAAAGCAGATTCGCTTACAAATGATGAAAATTTTAAAACAATTTGAAGATTTAATTTTTTTTTTTTTTTTCTTAAACATGGGAAGTAATAAATAAAATAACACACAGATTAGATATTTTCTACTTATGCCCCTTGATATACTGGTGATTACGCACGTTCGCGCACGCGTCAGCAAGATAGAGACAACTTTCGTTTTTTACTTTGTGACCATTTAAATCTAAAACGCAAGTGATCCATTGGAGGTAAAAATTAATGAGCTGTGACATTAATACATTTCTACAAATTATTCTTATTTTCACTGATCGACTTTGGATCAGTTATAGTTTCTTGGATGCTGTGGGTACAACGGTGAGCATTTTCGACAATGATCACCATCTTGGGAAGAATAAAATAAGCTGCATTCACTTGTTGTGGTCTTTTACTACAAGACATGGCAAGCAAATGCAAATAAACGTAAAATTACAAAACGTAGAAAACAAATGTTGAAGTCTTGAAAGTAAGAAAAATTAAAAACTTAAATTGTTCATAAGGAGATGGTATGAGAATGTAGGTTTGTAAGATAAGATAAGATAAGATAAGATAAGATAAGATACGATTCTTTTGTTGATCCAAACAAATGGAAATGTTTTTTCCTGACATAGTGCATAAACATTTTCGGCACATAAATCAATGCATAAACACAATTAAATAAATCGTGTAAAACTGTGGGGCAGAGGCGTAGCGAGGGTGTTTTGGCGGCCGGGGACAAGATTCGCGCCCGGGGAAAGATCCATTTTATAGCGCCCCTTCTTCTTTTTTTCAACTCTCAAACCCATTATTTTCATCAATAAAATAATATCAAAGCACATTATGGCGCCCCTAACTAGCTGGCGCCCGGGGCCCTCCCCACGCTATGCCTCTGCTGTGGGGGGGGGGGAAATCAGCTGAAAAAGATGCATGTTTGCAATCGAGTCGCATGCAGAGCGTTACCCCCTGGAAAGAGATGGTATGACATGGTACGAGATGGTATGACATGGTACGAGATGGTATGACATGGTACGAGATGGTATGACATGGTACGAGATGGTATGACATGGTACGAGATGGTATGACATGGTACGAGATGGTATGACATGGTACGAGATGCTATGACATGGTACGAGATGCTATGACATGGTACGAGATAGTATCAGACGCTTGGAGCTAGTGTTAGAAGACAATTGAATAAGGACTAAAGCCAATATTTTCTATGAGTGTGTGTGATGGTGGGTTAGGGGAGGGGGGGTAGCCCCAGACGGACCCTTTAAAGAAAAACAACTACTTTTGGTTGCCAGTAGAAAAAAGGAAGCCAGCCCTAAGGTGACAAAAAAACAAAAAAAAACTCAATCTGATTAAAAAAATTAATGACGCTACAAAAATACACCGTTCCAATAAACCGCCCCTTAAATTGAAATTTTTCCGTAAAAATCCTTTGTATGGAGCTTTTTTAACGACTTAGCGATTGAAGACAGTTCTCAGTAGCGTAGCTAGGGCTAGTGTCAACCGGTGCGGTAAACTCATGGTGTCGCCCTCTTCCCCCCCCCCCTCCCGGCCGGACTTCCATGATGGATTTTCTTCTTGTTAAATAAGTTTACAGTAAAAGTATAAGAATGAAAACAACAACAAAAAAAATAATTTAAAAAAAATGGAAGGTCAGGAGGTCAATGTATTTTAGAACTGTAAACAACGTTAATTAATTTATAGCTATTTTTTTACATTACATTTCTTTTTTGAAAGAATTTTCCTTTCTGAGTCTTCAAAGCTGCAAACCTGTCAATCACTTTATCAAAATCAACAGGCTTCTCCTGATCACTGTCAATCCGTAGTAGATACAGAGCGGAACGCCTTGTTTGTCTCCCATGGTGGATCGTAACTAGATCTTGATGATAAGCCTTAGTTTTTCAAAACTCCGCTCACTTACCTGAAGCCGCAGACACACGCAGAAACAATTGAAGGCTTAGCGAGGGTATAAGAAGAGATTCTAGGAAGTCCCATTCAGCTATGAATTTCAAAACATCACATACTGACCAGTCCATGACTTTGTGAAGTTCAATCTCAGCCCCTTTAAGTGTCTTCAAAGTCTTGATTTTTATTTTAAAATGATTGTCTCTTCTAAAAACTCATCATAGAAAGAGATCAATTTTGGATCGGACACCAATAACTCTTTTTACTTGCTGATAGTAGACTCTTGGGCTGAACAGCCCCACGCGTATTTGCTATTTCCTTGATCACTGATGATCTGATCTAGAGTTCAGAATCAAAGCGATCAATACTCACCAGCATCTCCCTACTGTTTTCTTCACGCAGAGTGAATCCAGCATCTATTAATTGTTCTTCTGCCATTTTCTTCTTAAACCTTCATCTTCTCTCTAACGAAATTGCAAATTGGTCTGATTTTAAAAATGCCTTTTCAATAGCATGTGCCACCACCAAGTGACGTAAAAGACTTTGTAACGTTTGGCAATCATGCTCTAATGTGAAAGGCTGGTGCTAGTTACGAATCGGCGAATTTTTTTATTAGTGATTATGTCTGGGTTTCGATAGATTTGGTTTCAAAATCCTTGATTTTAAATTGAAATAAATGCAAATTATTCACTAGAAGATATTAGAAAATTGTGTAAAATATTATTTTGTTTACCCTATAAATGGGTAAAAAGTCATTTTTAAAATGCTTTTAATTTTTACCGATTCAATTCAAGTACCTAGAATCGCCCCGACCACATCGTAAGTGATATCAATGAAAATCTTTATTTCTTATGATTTAGATCAATATAGCTTCCTTTGACTTATGTAAGTTACCGAGGACTTCAATCGGCGTTGAATCACGGTAAAAACTGTGTTTCTCGGACCGAAATATAGGGTCACCTCATTTGTCAGGCATCAACCTTGAACTTTTCATAAAATACGCATTTGGACTGGTTACACGTGTTGAAAATGTACGTTTGATCGGTTATCCTTTTATGACAATCGGTTAGATCGAGCAGTGTTTGCTCTGTCAACATGGGATTTTTCAATTTGATGTCATCCCTGAGATGGTGTCACGCTGGTGTGGTGCGCACATCCCTAGCTACGCCACTGACAGGTCTTAAGAACGCATTCCATCATATTTCATTCATTCTTTTTTTGGGACTTGAGTTGGTTGGTGTTTTTTTTTGTGTGTATTTTTTTTTTGGGGGGGGGTGGGGGGAAAGGGGGGTAGTCTGAAAATGGGACGAAACATACATTCGAGTAATGCACTTTTTAAGAATCTCAATGAGTGCTCCCCCTTTCCCCAAGGCTCGTAACCACACATTTTTTCCCACGCCCCTGAACTCTATCAATATTCGAACGTCTCTACACAGCAGATTTATTTAACCAGCTATTTCAGAAAAAAAAACAAAAAACAAAGAAACTATTACGCACCAGATGCACTTGTTAAATTCTTAAAGAATCTCATTTAGCGCAGTTATAGGGAATTTCATTTTATCTTTCCCTTGAAAAAGATGGGGTTTTTTTTTGGGGGGGGGGGGGTTGGGCCTAAAAATTTGATAAAATGTGTTCCCTCCGGCAACCCGTCTATGTGCCAAGTTTCAGCTCGATAGCTTGACGGGAAATGGGCTAATGAGCCGTCCGGAGATTTTATTTTTTTTTTCCCTTGAAAAAAGGGGGGTTTTTTTTGGGGGGGGGGGGGGGTTGGGCCTAAAAATTTGATAAAATGTGTTCCCTCCGGCAACGCGTCTATGTGCCAAGTTTCAGCTCGATAGCTTGACGGGAAATGGGCTAATGAGCCGTCCGGAGATTTTGCGACACAGCCAGTCAGTCAGCCAGCCACTAACAAGAGCATAATTAATATAAAGGATGCAATGATAATAATAATAATAATAATAATAATAATAATAATATTGGTTACAACAAACCACCTTTCTGCACCGAGTTGTAACGGAAATTCTCACTTAATTGGAGATCCACATCGCCAACCTATCACCAAACTTTGTACAGCTTGTTATGAATACAAAAACCACTAGTCTGTTTTACTCTACATTTATAAGTCAAAGAGATCAACCAAATGGACAAAATTGATGATGCCCATGTGATTACAACGGTCAGTGTTCATTGTTTATGCTTACACTGTAAGTCCGTGAAAAAAAAGTTTGGCACACATAAGATGTATGTGTGTGTTAAAAAAAATTTCAACAAAAAAAACAACAACATCAACAACAACAACCAACAAAATGACGCATCATATTGCAACTGTCAACTTTTATTGTCACCTCCCAATTGGTGAAACCAACAAGCAGACGCTGAGATCAACAAAATATTATCCCCCGCCTTGGATGAACTCAATTCAAGGGGATCTGTGGAGGACAAGAGAAAATAAGATTCATATACGTGATTCAAGTATCTATATTTATTGAACTACACAGAATTGTTCCGTACCCTTCGGATAAATAAAAAAAAAACCTGAACCGGATGTTTACAAGTCAGAGATGTATTAACTTCGATGGATCCAATTATTATTTTATTTTAAAACACAAGGCTTTAAATTTTTTTTAACAACTCAAATATGAACCGGTTTCATTCTCAGAAAAAATAAAAATGAAACATAAAATTCCCCCCCCCCCACCCCACCCCACCCNAACAATCAAAATTCTTAATATAATATCCAGAACTTATCAATTCAAAGAAAACTCAAAAAAAAAACGGATCTTTGATTACACAACTAAAAAAAAAAAAAAAGCAAATGGCATTGGTGGTATTTATTTGATCTAGTTAAACCTTTGTGAAGACACCTTTTCTCCTAGCTCAGTAAACCTTTGTGAAGACATCCCTTCTCCAAGCTCAGCAAACCTTTGTGAAGACATCCTTTCTCCAAGCTCAGTAAACCTTTGGGAAGACATCCTTTCTCAAAGCTCAGTAAACCTTTGTGAAGACATCCCTTCTCCAAGCTCTGCAAACCTTTGTGAAGACATCCTTTCTCCAAGCTCAGAAAACCATTGTGAAGACATCCTTTCTCCAAGCTCAGCAAACCTTTGTGAAGACACCCTTTCTCCAAGCTCAGCAAACCTTTGTGAAGACACCCTTTTTCCAAGCTCAGCAAACCTTTGTGAAGACATCCTTTCTCCAAGCTCAGCAAACCTTTGTGAAGACACCCTTTCTCCAAGCTCAGCAAACTTTCAACACCATTTTGTTACGTCACGTAAGATAGATTCAGTTTAACTGGTTATAGCCGGTTTAACGTTAGACAACATTAACAGACGGCTGAACACAGAATGTTCCGGTCGCCTCCAATTGCAATTAAAACTGTAACGGGACAAAACGATATGGAGTTGTCGACGCCGGGGTCAAACAAGAGGAAAGCACAACTCACCGGGGAGACCACTCAGCCGAACTTGGAGAAGCCCCCTCTGTTGCCGCTGTAGCCGTTGTTGCCGTTTCCACCGAAACCTTTGTTGCCGTTGCCGCCTTTGCCGACGTTCCCCCCGAATCCTTTGTTGCCGGCAGAGCCTTTGAGGAGACTACTGGCTAAAAGTACCTGGTTTGTCATGTGGAAAATCGTATACAATTTTTTAACAAACACAATTTTCAAACGATTTCTTTGCTTTTAATCTAAGATTTCATTTCATGAAAAGTTATAAATAAACTCTGTGGTAAATGTCCAGACCCACAGGAGTGTTGGATAAAGACACTTTAAATTTTTTGAATATTTTTTTAAAAATTAAATTGTGCATGGATCTAAAAACGCTCAACTGTCTTTTTAAAGCGTTCTCAGGCAATTCATTCTAATAATTTTGATGATTTGTATAAGTATCAGTTATTTGGTTGACTTGTATGAAAAAAGTAATAAAATTTGGAACGTTTCTTCGACCAAAGACTACTTTGCCATTCAGTTTACACTATCTCTTGGTTCTCCTCATACTAACTCAGACCTGTTTACCCCTACGCTTTCGCCGAAGTAACTACGTTTTAAAGCCTAAGACTGCTGCACTGCGACGAGCTTAAAAGAAACCTACAGGTTTCGGGAGTTGCTCCTATGTTAAGTTTAATTTTAATTTTAAAAAAAAATAATAATTGGGGTCTTTACAGTAAAAATTTACCGCATTTATTTGTGTTAACACCGTAAGCAATCGAATAAGAATAACAGTGATTGGCCCTTGGCGGACTCGATCTCAATAAACCAACCAGAGTATTTATCTTTTTAGAGAATTGCATTGTTAATTCAATAACTGCCACTGTGCTTGCCTTTAAGTTATACCTTCTCTCATTCATAAGACACGAATCCCAGGACTATAACCTGCAAATTTATGTGTGTTAACTTACGTAAGAGGTTGAGTGGATGTGAGAGCTGAAAACAAACTACTGTGACACCCCTAACCAAAGGGTAATCAGGTCTGCTAACTGCAACACAATTTTTTTGACGCTGTGCCGAAAAAACAGATTAGCATTATTGTAAGACTTTAAGACTAAAGATGTGAATTAAAGTAATTGAAAAAAAATAATCAGACGAAATTATTCCAAGAAAGTACCTTAGCCAGGGCGGCCTCAGTGGTAGCGGCCATGATGACAGCAGCGACGACCAGAACGATGAGGAGAGAAAGCCTCATGATGGTAGTAGATGTGGTTGAGAGGTGGCTTCAAGGTGGTTTGAGATGGGCTGTGGAAATGGTAACAATGGTGTTAGGTTAGCTCACCTTTTATACTACCACGACATCAGGAAACGGCCATCAAATTGAGGTATTGGGGGGGGGGGGGGGAGAGGGGGGGGAGGCATTTTTGACAAGTTTAAGAGACATGCAGTCTTGTACCTGGCGGTGCACTGACCTATTGACGATGTCAAAGATAACGTCATGGACTTCTCCGCTAATCTCACCATTGACTACCTGTTTAGTAGACACCTACTCTCGACGGCAACGAAATGGGTGACAACAGAGGACGAGCGTGACGTCACTCAATCTTGATGATCACTTGAGATTTGAATTCCTTTAGACTTGATTTAAAGTGACACATACACCCGTAACCCACGAAAATAATTTTAGTGGTCGAGACAGAACATTTATAATTTGACGTAATACTGGGAACAAAAAACGTAAAAGTTCATGAACAAATATGATGAACTCTTGCATAAAACGTTCATCTTGTTGCTTCCAAAGCCGGTAATATTCTACCCGCCTAACCACTCCCCCCCCCCCCCCCCCCCCCCACTCCACAACACACACAATTTGTATTTCTTGTGGGAAAAAAAACAGCAAAATACGAACACTCCCTCCAAAATATGTTGGTTGTCAATATGAGCGAGGATATCCATTTTCTGCATGGATTTAATCCATATCCAATTAAGTAGCGAAGTGTAAGATTTTATTTAAACAAAAAAAAAATGTAGAAAAAAATCAACTCGAGCCTCGATTATTTATCAAACCCGGAATCCTGTTTTAAAGCGGTGTTACACAACCGAAACCGGATTCAACACACAAAATCCTGTTTTTTGACATCCCTTATGACGACGACCTACAGACTGATGAACACCTTTATTCATCAAAACATTTATTTTAACCGTGGTCTGTAATCTCCAAACTCTAAGCGTCCAATCGCGGATCAAATATTTCAAAATCGTCATATTTCAAGTGTTCTCTTCTTGTGGTCTCTACAAGAAAGATCAAATATTTCAAAATCGCCATATTTCAAGTGATCTCTTCTTGTGGTCTCTACAAGAAAGATCAAATATTTCAAAATCGCCAAATTTCAAGTGTTCTCTTCTTGTGGTCTCTACAAGAAAGATCAAATATTTCAAAATCGCCAAATTTCAAGTGATCTCTTCTTGTGGTCTCTACAAGAAAGATCAAATACTTCAAAATCGCCAAATTTCAAGTGTCCTCTTCTTGTGGTCTCTACAAGAGAGGCGTGCCATCGCTCTGCTTAAGAACTTCATTCACAATCCAGTGTACAGTTTGCATGAATAAAAAAGTTCATAGCCCTAAACATAGAACCTTCTGGCTTTCAGCATCTCTGTTTTTAAAGACGTCACAAAAGTACACGAACATTTAATCTTCAATCATACGAGATGGGCGTGTCAACAAAGCCCCTATTTAATTAGTTCATACGGTAAGATTAGGCGTATCCGGAAATTTGAGCGAGAGAAATTTCATCGACGGTAAATTGATCAACGGTAATTTGATCGAACGGAAGGAAATTTGGTCGAACCTTTTTTTTTCTTCAGTTTTTACGTAAAAATTTTGGTTCCAATTTATTTTTGAACGCATTATTTTGTTTAACTATATAGCATAGTGCGTTCAAAAAGCGATTGGACGAAAATTTTAACGTGTGAACTGAAAAAAAAAGATTCGACCAAATTTCCGTTCGATTAAATTTCCGTCGATCAATTTACCGTCGACGAAATTTCTTTCCATCAAATTGCCGGTAACCAAGATTAGTTTTCTAATTATAAAAAAAAATAAAAAATTCAACACTTTTTGCTGGATTAAATTCATTAACAGAAAGATTTGAAAAAGAAATATATAAATTTTTTCTTAAACAAGGGAAGTAATAGATACAAATAAAAAAAATAATTAGATATTTTCTAATTATGCCCCTTTATCTAATGGTGTCACGCGCGTTTTCGCTTCTCGATAAGAGGAGGCAATTCGTTTGTTGTTACGTTGTGTCCATTTAAATCAATAAAAAACAAAAGTGATCTATTAAATATTTTTCAAAAATACTGAGCTGGGACATTCATACATTTCTACAAATTTTACTTATTTTCAATGATCGACTTTGGATCATTTATTGTTTCATGGATGATGTGGTTACAACCGTGAGCGTTTTGGACAATGACCACCATCTTGGGGGAAAAAAAAAGAAGAAAAAAAAAAGAAATTGCAATTATGTGTTGTGGTTTTTAAATACAAGAAAGGACAAGTTAATGTAAAAAAAAAAAAGTAAAATTAAAAAAAAAAAAAAATAAAAATTGTTTCATGGATGATGTGGTTAAAACCGTGAGCGTTTTGAACAATGACCACCAACTTGGGGGAAAAAAAAAGAAGAAAAAAAAAAGAAATTGCAATTATGTGTTGTGGTTTTTAAATACAAGAAAGGACAAGTTAATGTAAAAAAAAAAAAGTAAAATTAAAAAAAAATAGAAATCAAACGTTGATGTCTTGAAAGAAACGCATGAACAAAACAATGGTTTATGAAGAGATGGTGTGAGAATGTAGAGCTATGGGATGATTATGAGATGGAAGGAGATGGGGATCAGAAGGTTTGAGGTAGTGCTAGAAGACACTTAAGTGGAGGGACTCAAGTCAAAAATGTCTGTGTGTGGGGGGGGGGTGGGGGTGCGGGGTTGGTGCAGTGACGAACTATGTTTGAAAACTTTTGGTTGTTGGGAGAAAAAAAGAAGCCTACCAAAGGAAAAAACAAAATACTCACTCTCATTAAACAGATAATTAAAGTTATAAAAATCACCATTTGAAAAAAAGAAGCCTACCAAAGGAAAAAAACAAAATACTCACTCTAATTAAACAAATAATTAAAGTTATAAAAATCACCATTTGAAAAAAAAGAAAGGCCTAAGCACTTCTTGTCAAATTCTCTCTACTTGAAATGTCGTTGCTTGTTGCTGTAGACAGATTCCAGTGATATTCTCAGATACTCATAAACTTTGTTTAGGTTCCGTCATGATAATTATTTTATCACAAATGTTGATTGCCCAAATTGTGAATCTAGTGATTTTCGGCCAGTTAAATGTCTTTCATCATCTGACATGGCCACCCGGGTGGAGAGCGTTCATCAGTTAGGCACACAGTACAAGGTGGAGAGCGGTCATCAGTTAGGCACACAGTACAAGGTGGAGAGCGTCATCAGTTAGGCACACAGTACAAGGTTTTAGAATTTAAAAAAAAATTCACAGCCTAGTTGCTCCGTAACCATCAATGAGAAATAAATAATGTGCAGATGAACACGTTTAATTAAGTTATTGATTACCATTCTGTCTAAAGACAATGTCCTTATCTTTATGTTATTGATTACCATTCCGTCTAAAGACAATGTTAAATAGCTTTATGTTATTGATTAATATTCCGTCTAAAGACAATGTCAATATCTTTATGTTATTGATTACCATTCTGTCTAAAGACAATGTCAATATCTTTATGTTATTGATTACCATTCCGTCTAAAGACAATGTCAATATCTTTATGTTATTGATTACCATTCTGTCTAAAAGACAATGTCAATATCTTTTTACTTATACTCCTTTTCTTTAGTAGCGCTGTCCGTTTATCTGTACAATCATGCATCTCAATTTTGACCCACTTGCTAATCTCCAATTGAGCGAAACTTTGGACACTTACCCTCCACGATTGACACTACAACCCTTTGTGATAAGTAGGTCACCAGTGACCTCACCTGACTCTTGAGTGACATCTGCGGGGATCTCAGGAACGGAAAGTGATGGGGGCATCGGTGTTTTCAACACAACGTTTCCTCATGCACGGCTTCTCGTGCCCGATATAAATTAACAATGACTACACATTCTAGGGGGCCCAAAGCTTCTAGGGGGCATCAAGCTTCTAGGTGGCCTCAAGCTTCTAGGGGGCCTCAAGCTTCTAGGTGGCCTCAAGCTTCCAAGGTGCCTCAAGCTTCTAGGGGGACTCACGCTTCTAGGGAGCCCCACACTTCTAGTGGGCCTCAAGCTTCTAGGGGGCCTCAAGCGTCTAGGGGCCTCAAGCTTCTAAGCTTCTAGGTGGCCGCAAGCGTCCAAGGTGCCTCAAGCTTCTAGGGGGACTCACGCTTCTAGGGAGCCCCACACTTCTAGTGGGCCTCAAGTTTCTAGGGGGCCTCAAGCGTCTAGGGGCCTCAAGCTTCTAGGGGGCCTCAAGCGTCTAGGGGCCTCAAGCTTCTAGGGGGCCTGCAGCTTCGAGGGAGCCTCACGCTTCTAGGGGTGGCTCAAGCTTCTAAGGGAATTAAGTTGTCAATATTTTCAATGAATTTTGAAAGAAAGGTATTGAGGCAATTTAATTAGCTAAACACAACCAGGTCCAGGGACACTTACATTTTCGCTATCAGTTCTTATGTTGCTCACCTATCAAATTTTATATAAAAAAGAACTTTTTATTGCGTTAATTCGCTTTCGAAAGGAAATCTTTTTAAAACATTCCCTGATTATGATACTCGCCACCCTGATTATGATACTTCCCACCTTGATTGTGATACTCGCCACCCTTATTATGATACTTGCCACCTTGATTGTGATACTCGCCACACTGATTATGATACTTGCCACTTTGTTTGTGATACTCGCCACCCTGATTATGATACTAGCCACCTTGATTGTGATACTTGTCACCCCGTTTATGATACTAGCCACCCTTATTATGATACTCGCCACCCTGATTATGATACTTTCCACCCTGATTCAGATACTTTTCTCCCTTATTATGATACTTGTCACCCTTATGATAATACTTTCCACCCTGAGTGTGATACAAGCCACCCTGATTATGATAGTTTCAACCCTGATTGTGATACAAGCCACCCTGATTATGATAGTTTCAACCCTCATTGTGATACTAGCCACCCTAATTTGAGTTACTGGCAACCCTTTATTAGGATACTAGCCACCCTAATTTGAGTTACTGGCAACCCTTTATTAGGATACTAGCCACCGTGTATAAAAATCATTCTGTCGCATGATACTTATCACTCTGATTTGGGATACTTGCCATTAGTTTTAGGATACTATCCATCCTTCATAACAGTGGTTCTCAACTCTCGTAATGCTGCGACCCTTTCATACAGTTCCTTGTGTTGAGGTGACGCCCCACCCCCCCCCCATCCATAAAATTATTTTCGTTGCTACTTCTTAACTGTAGACTATATGTGTTTGCTGATGGTCTTAAGCGACCCCTGGGAAAGGGCCGTTCGACCCCCAAAGGGTTCGTGAACCACAGGTTGAGAGCCGCTGCTTTATAAGGAAACTAGCCAACCTGTTTGTTATAATTAATCGCCCCCCCCCCCCACCCCTATGATTTTTAATGTTAACAGTGACAATTTGCGCTCCAATTATTAATGTTCACAATATCTAAAGAGAATCATTTGAAAATATGGATTTAAAAAAAACCCAATTAAAACACACATTAATTTCTCAATCAACGTCACGGTGGGCCGGATTATTTTTGAGGATACTGGCAACCGTGCATTAGATCACCAACTATCAAGCCCTCATTTCGCTCGCCATGTCTAGCAGACGTGCCCTATAGCAGGCGTGCCCTAGCAGGCTTGCCCTTGCTTGTCCCGGCTCTATGTCATTCCAGTGCACCTTATGTGCGGCCTAATGCAATCTGCAGCCATTTCTGTCTGGAAGCAACCCATTAGCCCTATCTGTAACACAGATTAATTTCTGGACTTGCCATCGACTAGACGCAAATCTACAGAGCGAAAATGTGTGACCGACATACAAGGAAAAAAAAATCAAAATATTTGTTACAAAAGTTCACCCTTCTGCACCGAGTTGTAACGACGATTCTCAAATGAGGGATGGAGTAACGCCAATCTATAAAAAAAAACTTCGGCCAAGAGAAAAAACACAAAACAAAAAATGTTACGATATCATTTGAAGCGCTAATAAGTTTTTGATAGCATATCCCTTTCTCCGAATATTCATCGTCTCACAAGACAGTAGCTATAACGTGTGATTGGTGCATTGGACAGAATTTATAATAAAGTTCGATGAATTATTCCCCCAAAAAAACAAGCCTAGACAGAGATTATCGGGGCCTATCAAACTACAAGGCATTTTTCTAATGAACTAGATTTTCCTAGTCAAAGATTATCACTGCCTATCAAACTACAATGTTATGAGCTAGCTTTACTTAGAGATTATCAGGGCCTATCAATCTTCATGGCTTGCTTAAGCATTAAGCTTGCCAGGACATGACGCGTGAAGCTTTCTTAGAGATGAAGCATTAAGCTTGCCTAGAGATGAAGCATTTAGCTTGCCTAGAGGTGAAGCATTTAGCTTGCCTAGAGATGAAGCATTTAGCTTGCCTAGAGATGAAGCATTTAGCTTGCCTAGAGATGAAGCATTTAGCTTGCCTAGAGATGAAGCATTTAGCTTGCCTACAGATGAAGCCATAAGCTTTCCTAGAGATGAAGAATTAAGCTTGCTTGCCTAGAGATGAAGCAGTAAGCTTGCCTAGAGATGAAGCATTAGGCTTGCCTGTATACCAATGTTGACAGCTGAATATAATAGCATTTACAGCCCACTGATTCTTATTTCATAATTTTTTTGGTGACAATTTTTCTTTAAAGGCGGTGGGGTACCTTGACGCAATCGCTCCCGTCGGGAAACCTCGAAATAGCTACCCCATAAAGCATATACTCACACTACAAATATATATATTAGAGTTCCACAACAGGTGTGTTGGAGAAATCGCCTGTATCAGAATAATTATATTTATTATGGATTTAGTCTTAGTCTAGTTAATAAATATATATATATATATATATATATATATATATATATATATGTATATATGTTTTTCTAATTATAGATTTGTGATAGCCCCTTTCTCTCGATGACTCAAGAGCGTTCTCATAGCACGTTAAAGTTAATCCTATCCCGTTTCTCCTTGTATCCCGAGTTGAATATATTAATCATCTACTGTGTATGGCTGCAGAAGAGCAGACCAGTATGATGGAGATCGATTTGGGATATGAAATATGGGGCACACGCTGATCATGTAAATACACAGAAAAGGGCATGCACATTTTGTGATCTGTCGATACAATCGGGGAGAACTGTGTGATCTGTCTATACAAACAGTTCGCATTTTGTGATCTGCCGGTACAATCAGTGCGCATTTTGTGATCTGCCGGTACAATCAGTGCGTATTTTGTGATCTGTCTATACAATCAAGACACATTTTGTGATCTGCCGGTACAATCAGTGCATATTTTGTGATATGCCGGTACAATCAGTGCGTATTTTGTGATCTGTCTATACAATCAAGACAAATTTTGTGATCTGCCTGTACAATCAGTGCGTATTTTGTGATCTGCCGGTACAATCAGTGCGCATTTTGTGATCTGCCGGTACAATCAGTGCGTATTTTGTGATCTGTCTATACAATCAAGACACATTTTGTGATCTGCCGGTACAATCAGTGCATATTTTGTGATATGCCGGTACAATCAGTGCGTATTTTGTGATCTGTCTATACAATCAAGACAAATTTTGTGATCTGCCGGTACAATCAGTGCATATTTTGTGATATGCCGGTACAATCAGTGCGTATTTTGTGATCTGTCTATACAATCAAGACAAATTTTGTGATCTGCCGGTACAATCAGTGCATATTTTGTGATATGCCGGTACAATCAGTGCGTATTTTGTGATCTGTCTATACAATCAAGACAAATTTTGTGATCTGCCGGTACAATCAGTGCATATTTTGTGATATGCCGGTACAATCAGTGCGTATTTTGTGATCTGTCTATACAATCAAGACAAATTTTGTGATCTGCCGGTACAATCAGTGCGTATTTTGTGATCTGCCGGTACAATCAGTGCGTATTTTGTGATCTGCCGGTACAATCAGTGCGTATTTTGTGATCTGCCGGTACAATCAGTGCGTATTTTGTGATCTGCCGGTACAATCAGTGCGCATTTTGTGATCTGCCGGTACAATCAGTGCGCATTTTGTGATCTGCCGGTACAATCAGTGCGTATTTTGTGATCTGCCGTTATAATCAGTGCGTATTTTGTGATCTGTCTATACAATCAGTGCGTATTTTGTAATCTGCCGGTACAATCAGTGCGTATTTTGTGATCTGCCGGTACAATCAGTGCGCATTTTGTGATCTGTTGTTACAACCAGAGATCGTTTTATGACATGTAGATATGAACATTGCCCAGTTTATCAACCACACTGTTTGCAGAGTATGACCGCACTGTTTGCAGAGTATGACCGCACTTTTTGCAGATTATGACCGCACTGTTTGCAGAGTATGACCGCACTGTTTGCAGAGTATGAACGAACGCTAACCCATGTTATGGATAACGGATAACGGATATTTATCCATAAATCATATTGTCCAGAAGTCGGACGGCGTCATTAACCGGTTATTTGTGTCCATCTCAGACAGTAGAGCCAACGCTCTGATGGCCACTGGACAAATCGACCTTCCGGCACCCGCGCTACATGTCCGAAAGTAGAGTCAACGCTTTTACAGCAACTGGACAAAGTGACCTCCTGGCACCCCAGCTGTGACCTTCCAGCACCCAAGCTCCATGTGGAAACTCATAAAGCTTATTGCAACGAAATTGGGGAATTTTGGCGTTAAAAAATAAAGTGTGTTTGGGGGGGGGGGCGGAAAGGGGGTTTGGTTTAGCACAAGGTCCAATAGTTCAGTGAATGTCCAGAGGAAATTTGTCCATTTAATAAATGGGATTGTAAAAGGCTTCACTTCGGTGATATTCTGGAGGGCTGTTTGAGCGCGCCCCCCCCACCCCAACATCCATTTAAAAAAAAATTAAATCACGTGATCTGAATGACGTCATCCAGTGTTAAATGCGAATCTGACACTCACTTGTCTTGTTACAAATCAAAGTGATGTAAGCATTGGTCAATGGAGGTTCTGAATGTGGGTCAGGAGGAAATATGGACAATTCATGTTTTCTAGAAGTTCAAGGCGTGTAGATAAATTAAACTTCATGACGGAAGATGGGCATTTGACAGGGGCGTCGACACTGGGGGGGGGTGGTGGAAAGACATTTTTGAATTGTATTCAGCTACTTTATCCCCTTAAAATAATTTATACGGTTACATACTGGTGTAAACGGTTGGAAAAAGTAATTCGTTTCTTAGGATGGGTGGTTTG
>CAXITT010000057.1:926872-939156 GCA_964033795.1 Lymnaea stagnalis
ATAGATAGATAGATAGATAGATAGATAGATAGATAGATAGATAGATAGATAGATAGATAGATAGATAGATAGATAGATAGATAGATAGATGGATAGACAAACAGACAGATAGACAGATAGATAGATAGATAGATATATATATATATATATATATATATCATTGACCCTTCGAATCGCCTCATGAGTTATTTCATTAAGTTAATCGAAGATTTAAACAATTAAAAATAAAAAACTTATTTCTTGTGTTCTGTTATGCAAACAGACTCCATATTGATGGTATTAAAAAAAACAACACAATTCCTTATTGATACATTCAGGACATCAACTTCAAGATAAAGTGTAAAATAAGAAGTGGTGTTCCACATTGAAATTAATATAAAAACAGATGTGTAAAATCTGAATTTCTCATTCGACCAGACATCGCCCCAAATTTCAGTCCGCGGGCCATATCCGGCCCATCACATTTTTCTTTTTTTATAAATCCGACCCACTAAAGTGGGTGAAGAAGGTATTCAAAACGTATACCTGTCTTAAGACTATGCTGACAAACGTTCACGTCTACCGTGCCAATAGGCTTGATAATATACTGATCAAAATGGTGTGACATCATTACGTTTACTTAAGCGCCGAATCCGGCAGCAAGAATGTAGCTTATCGTGTCCAACAATATAAACCAAACAAAAATATTAAAATAAATATAGTTTCACCGCCTGTAGCGAGATGTTATTGTTTAGATAAGCTAGGTCAACTGTTGCTACGACAATCTAGGCCAACTGTTGATACGATAAGCTAGGCCAACTGTTGCTACGATAAGCTAGGTCGACTGTTGATACGATAACCTAGGACAACTGTTGATACGATAATCTAGGACAATTGTTGATACGATAAGCTAGGCCAACTGATGATACGACAAGCTAGACCAGTGGTTCTCAACCTTCCTAGTGCCACGACCCTTTATTACAGTTTCTCGTGTCGTGGCGACCCCCCAGCCACACAATTATTTTCGTTGCTCCTTCATAGCTGTAAGGATATAATATATGTTTCCAGATGGTCTTAGGCGACCCCTGGAAAAGAGTCGCGCGACCCCCAAAGGGGTAGCGACCCACAGGTTGAGAACCGCTGAGCTAGACCAACCGTTGATGCGATAAGCTAGGCTTAACAATGATGCTATTAGTCAGCCTTACTATTGTCATCTTTGGCTGTGACAAATTTTGATATTATTAATTAACTATAGGCCAACTTGGCTATGAAAACTGTTGATACTCACAGCCAGGCCAGCTGTTGATACGCTTCAATTATGCTGTAGATTATGTTGATTTTTGCACTTGTTCATTTACACAGTAGAAAATAGTTCAGGGCGCAAGAAAAGAAAAAAAAAATAGCGTTCTGACACATTAAGTTTATGGATTTATTGGAGAAACTGGTGACCTGCTGATCATAAAGGGTTGTTATGTCATCGAGGCTTGGTAAGGGTACAAAACGGCATCTCAGATTGAGAGTAAGGAAGTGGGTCAAAATGAAGATGCAATATTTGATTACATGCAAGCTAACAAACGGACAGAGGAACCTAAAAAAAAAAAAAAGCGGAAAAAAAACACACACACAAAAACTTGACAACTATGTTGTAGGGCTTTCCTTAAGCTTTTATTTCTTAGACGTCTCTCCCTCCCGCTATCTCTTCCTTCTGGTATCACTCTCTCCCTCCCGCTATCTCTTCCTTCTGGTATCACTCTCTCCCTCCCGCTATCTCTTCCTTCTGGTATCACTCTCTCCCTCCCGCTATCTCTTCCTTCTGGTATCACTCTCTCCCTCCCGCTATCTCTTCCTTCTGGTATCACTCTCTCCCTCCCGCTATCTCTTCCTTCTGGTATCACTCTCTCCCTCCCGCTATCTCTTCCTTCTGGTATCACTCTCTCCCTCCCGCTATCTCTTCCTTCTGGTATCACTCTCTCCCTCCCGCTATCTCTTCCTTCTGGTATCACTCTCTCCCTCCCGCTATCTCTTCCTTCTGGTATCACTCTCTCCCTCCCGCTATCTCTTCCTTCTGGTATCACTCTCTCCCTCCCGCTATCTCTTCCTTCTGGTATCACTCTCTCCCTCCCGCTATCTCTTCCTTCTGGTATCACTCTCTCCCTCCCGCTATCTCTTCCTTCTGGTATCACTCTCTCCCTCCCGCTATCTCTTCCTTCTGGTATCACTCTCTCCCTCCCGCTATCTCTTCCTTCTGGTATCACTCTCTCCCTCCCGCTATCTCTTCCTTCTGGTATCACTCTCTCCCTCCCGCTATCTCTTCCTTCTGGTATCACTCTCTCCCTCCCGCTATCTCTTCCTTCTGGTATCACTCTCTTTACCTCTCCCTCCCGCTATCTCTTCCTTCTGGTATCACTCTCCTTACCTCTCCCTCCCGCTATCTCTTCCTTCTGGTATCACTCTCCTTACCTCTCCCTCCCGCTATCTCTTCCTTCTGGTATCACTCTCCTTACCTCTCCCTCCCGCTATCTCATCCTTCTGGTATCACTCTCCTTACCTCTCCCTCCCACTATCTCTTCCTTCTGGTATCACTCTCCTTACCTCTCCCTCCCGCTATCTCATCCTTCTGGTATCACTCTCCTTACCTCTCCCTCCCGCTATCTCTTCCTTCTGGTATCACTCTCCTTACGTCTCCCTCCCGCTATCTCATCCTTCTGGTATCACTCTCCTTACCTCTCCCTCCCGCTATCTCATCCTTCTGGTATCACTCTCCTCACGTCTCCCTCCCGCTATCTCATCCTTCTGGTATCACTCTCCTTACCTCTCCCTCCCGCTATCTCTTCCTTCTGGTATCACTCTCCTTACCTCTCCCTCCCGCTATCTCTTCCTTCTGGTATCACTCTCCTTACCTCTCCCTCCCGCTATCTCTTCCTTCTGGTATCACTCTCCTTACCTCTCCCTCCCGCTATCTCTTCCTTCTGGTATCACTCTCCTTACCTCTCCCTCCCGCTATCTCTTCCTTCTGGTATCACTCTCCTTACCTCTCCCTCCCGCTATCTCTTCCTTCTGGTATCACTCTCCTTACCTCTCCCTCCCGCTATCTCTTCCTTCTGGTATCACTCTCCTTACCTCTCCCTCCCGCTATCTCTTCCTTCTGGTATCACTCTCCTTACCTCTCCCTCCCGCTATCTCTTCCTTCTGGTATCACTCTCCTTACCTCTCCCTCCCGCTATCTCTTCCTTCTGGTATCACTCTCCTTACCTCTCCCTCCCGCTATCTCTTCCTTCTGGTATCACTCTCCTTACCTCTCCCTCCCGCTATCTCTTCCTTCTGGTATCACTCTCCTTACCTCTCCCTCCCGCTATCTCTTCCTTCTGGTATCACTCTCCTTACCTCTCCCTCCCGCTATCTCTTCCTTCTGGTATCACTCTCCTTACCTCTCCCTCCCGCTATCTCTTCCTTCTGGTATCACTCTCCTTACCTCTCCCTCCCGCTATCTCTTCCTTCTGGTATCACTCTCCTTACCTCTCCCTCCCGCTATCTCTTCCTTCTGGTATCACTCTCCTTACCTCTCCCTCCCGCTATCTCTTCCTTCTGGTATCACTCTCCTTACCTCTCCCTCCCGCTATCTCTTCCTTCTGGTATCACTCTCCTTACCTCTCCCTCCCGCTATCTCTTCCTTCTGGTATCACTCTCCTTACCTCTCCCTCCCGCTATCTCTTCCTTCTGGTATCACTCTCCTTACGTCTCCCTCCCGCTATCTCTTCCTTCTGGTATCACTCTCCTTACCTCTCCCTCCCGCTATCTCTTCCTTCTGGTATCCTTCTCCTTACCTCTCCCTCCTTACCTTTCTGGCTCTTCACCTCTTACCCTGGTATATCTCCCTCCGATTTCGCTCTCCCCTCATCTCATCTCCTGATCTTTCCTCTTTCTTATAAAACTCTCTGCCATCGCCTCTCTTCCTGTCTCCTTAGCGGTCCCTCATGATAAGTCTAATTTCCCCTTAACTCTTTGACCTCTCCCTCTCTCATGTCCTGTCCATCCCAATGCCTCTCTCGTGTCCTCTCCATCCCAAGCCCTCTCTCGTGTCCTGTCCATCCCATTCCCTCTCTCATGTCCTGTCCATCCCAATCCCTCTCTCATGTCCTGTCCATCCCAATCCTTCTCTCATGTCCTGCCTGTCCATCCCAATGCCTCTCTCATGTTCTGTCCACCCCAATCCCTCTCTCATTTCCTGTCCATCCCAATCCCTCTCTCATGTCCTGTCCATCCCAATCCCTCTCTCATGTCCTGCCTGTCCATCCCAATGCCTCTCTCATGTCCTGTCGACCCCAATCCCTCTCTCATTTCCTGTCCATCCCAAGCCCTCTCTCATGTCCTGTCCATCCCAATCGCTCTCTCATGTCCTGTCCATCCCAAGCCCTCTTTCGTCACAGCCACCAGATTGACGTCATCTCACTGGCCTCTTTCTCCTTACCTCTCCCTCTCCACCCTGCTCTCCCGAGCTCTCCCGTTGGACCTCTCAATTTACCTCCACCCTCACACCCCCCTATTTCCCCATCCCTCTCCTCACTTCAGTTGAAATTACATCTTGGTACTAAATCTTATATTTTTAAACTACATAATCTGTACTCTAACACTTGTACTCCACCATGGCTAACCCCCCGAGGACATGGCACGACTTCCCGCCTTCACTCGTGATACATCACATGGGTCAACTGGAAGGCGATATGACGACATGCGTCTGCTTCCGATTCCCCCTCCCCACGTGACCTCTTCATGCTTTTTTATAGCGTCTCTGACCAAGTGGGTGGATCCCCATGTCAGAGTCTCATACTCAACAACAACAACTAAAAAATCATGGCGTCCACGTCTCCTCCCCCCCCCCAACCCCCACCCACTCCGTATCCCAACCCGTGGGTGCACCACAAGCAGGTGGGTGACGTCGATCCGGTTGTGTAACGTGACAGTGGTCGGATCGATTGTTCTATATGCGTCCGTCCTCTTACCTGATACACGCATTTAATGCTGCCCGCGAGGATGAATTTATGATGTGGCCAACAAAGGGTTTGAAACGAATTATTTTGCATGGTGTATAGGGGTAAGGACCCTATAGAATTTGAGAGGTCGAGTCACTCAAATATTTTGAGGATACTTGTACTGGTGGTATAAAAAAACAAACTGTTTTACATTTTCTCCGTTCGAAAAATTGACGAAAGCAATTGTTGCTTAGGATTTCCTCCTTTGGTAGCCATAAGGTTACTTTGTGTAGTAGAATAAGGGGATGTGACCCCTTTATCAGGAAGTAAGGTGGAATACAACGGTTACTCAAGCCAACGGATTGCCATGCAAACGGCCCTCCTCCCCCATTTACTAATGGAACCTGCAAATAATAAATGCGGGTGACCACGTCAGCAACAATCCCATGATTGGTACCGCCCCACATGACCCCGCCGTACCCGTTGTTAAAAGGGCAACAGTCTGACTCATCAGGACAGTGTTTGGTGGCATCGGTTGGCGGGCAGGTGGTCTCATGGCACTGGCGTAGTGTTCACTAACGCAGATGACCTAAGGAACAGTTGAGTGATCGGGTAAGCGTTGCGTTATGGGTCACTTAAATTGGGGACCTATTTTTTATATAAAAAAAAAGCGAAAAAAAGGGGGGGGGGGAGAGCGGAAGGGCTTCAGACCAGAGCAACGAGTCAGCACACACTAAGATTAAAAAGTTTAGGACATAGGCTAGGATGGATTAAGTAAGGGAAGTTTAACACGGGAAAAGGTCATGGAGAGTAACAGAGTTGTGAAGAAAAAAAAGTTAGTTGATCTGGATAACAGATTAAACTTTAAAAAAGTTTTTTTTTTTTATTATTATTGGGATTTTAAAAAATTATCTACATTTTTTGTATCCTTTAATTCAGATGGCTAATTGACCCACTTCCCGTCAACCTATCGAGCTGAAACTTAGCACAAAGACAACACAATTTTTTTTTCTTCAATTTTTCAGTTTTCCAGTTTTTCAAGGGGAGGTGGGAGAAATAGGATGACACTGATTTCATGAAATAAAAATTCCCGATCACTGCGCTGAATGAGATACTTTCACACAAAAAAAAAAAAACAAAAATAAAATTGCAAGTGCGTTGGGTGCATAATTGTTTTTTTTTCCTGAAAAAGTTGGTCAAATAAACCTGCCATGTAGAAGCGGGTGGGTCATTAGAATGTCAATTTAATTCAGGGNTTTTTTTTTTTGTTTGTTTTTTTGAAAATTTTCCCCCCCCCCCCCCCCCCCCCCCCATTGATCGATATTACATTTTATGAAGAATTTATTGTTTTAAAAAAAATCACACACACTTTGTTTTAAGGTGTTTGTTTAATTAGGAGTAATAATAGGGGAGAGTTAGCTTGACATGTCCTGTCAACGAGATAACTTGACAACATGTCAAGGGTATTTGTCTCTGTTTGTCACTGTTTGTCTCTGTTTGTTATTGCTGTCGAAGGCTTTTGACCGAAAAGTTCACTTTTTGTGTGTTGTTGTGCCTTGTCAGGTCTTTTCTCTCCACAATGTACATTTCTCATGACCTTTTTCTCCCCACAATGTACATTTCTCATGACCTTTTTCTTCCCACAATGTACATTTCTCATGACCTTTTTCTCTCCACAATGTACATTTCTCATGACCTTTTTCTCTCCGCAATGTACATTTCTCATGATTTTTTTCACTCCACAATGTACATTTCTCATGACCTTTTTCTCTCCACAATGTACATTTCTCATGACCTTTTTCTCTCCACAATGTACATTTCTCATGACCTTTTTCTCTCCACAATGTATATTTCTCATGACCTTTTTCTCTCCACAATGTATATTTCTCATGACCTTTTTCTCTCCACAATGTATATTTCTCATGACCTCAACCTGAAGGAATTCATCCTCCCCCCTCCCTCTCTCCCCGTAGTTATGTTTAAAATTAACAAGTTTCCAGCTTTGAGACATCTACATTCATCTATGTGTCACACATAACGTGACAGACGTATGTTATACAATGTGGTGTAGTTAAGTGGTCCCATACGATTGGGTCCAGTAGTCACATGTGATGTGGTGCAATGGTCCCACATGTTGGGGTCCAATAGTCACCTATGATGTGGTACAATGATCACACATGACTGGGTTCAATAGTCACATATGATTGGGTTCAATAGTCACATATGATTGGGTACAACAGTCACATTTAATGTGGTATAACGGTGACACATGAATGGATTCAATTATCCAATAAGATGTGGTACAATGGTCACATATGACTGGGCTCAATTGTCACATATGATGTGGTACAATTGGTCACATATGATTGGGTTCAACAGTCACATATGATTGGGTACAACAGTCACATTGAATATGGCATAACGGTCACACATGAATAGATTCAATTATCACATTTGGTGTGGTACAATGGTCACATATGAGGTCGTACAATGATAAAATATGGCTGTTCCATGTCTAACTTTATAAACTATAGCATCGTACTTAATCACGAGACGCGACACGCCCAAATCCTGAAGAGCGGGTCATGTGTTTTCTCGTAATTATTACAAAATATATAAAAAAAAAGTAATTAAAAAAATGAGGAAAAAACCGCTCGTAGTAAAACGTGGGTGGATGTGAGGTTGTTGTCTGGCGGCTAGAGCTCATCAAGACTCCGTCCAAGCAATTTGTAGCGATGGCCGCTCAGTTCAGCTGCATGAGTAGTCGTGACGTTCACATTTGATTTTTTTTAAAAAAAAGTGGTAATTGGCTTCTCACGCCTAGCAGTATCACTTTCTAGTATATCGGCATGGGAGCACGGATATCTCGCCCTTTTTCCGAAATATACATTACATGGGTAGAAGGAAGTATCGATTTCACGTGCACCATCTGGAGTGACCAAAAATGTGGCATGTTAGGGGGGAGGGTGAACATTGGAACTAAAAAAAAGTGATGAATAGGATTATTTCTCCAACATTCCCCCACCTCACGGGTTCCATCAGTTAAACCTTTGAGTAGATAGAGACGACAGTGTCGAAATATCCAATACTAACGTCGTTCGTCTTTTAACGGGAAGAGATAAAGATGATTTAACTTAAACAGCACTTAGTCGATTTGGCTTTGAAACTACAAGAAACAGCAAAAAAATTATTGAAGAGCGCATAAGTAGAAACTGCATAAATACTTAAGTTATTGAGGTAAAAGTCTGCTTACCATCGCACCATCTGGAAGTATTAACATCCGTTTTTACCATGATACCATCTGGAAGTCTAAACAGCAGTCTTTACCCTGAGACCTGAGGGTATCTGGAAGTCTAAACAGCAGTCTTTACCCTGAGACCTGAGGGTATCATGAAGTCTAACCAGCAGTGTTTACCGTGAGACCTAAGGGTATCTGGAAGTCTAAAAAGCAGTGTTTACCCTGAGACCTAAGGGTATTTAGAAGTCTTAACAGAAGTGGTTACCCTGAGACCTAAGAGTATTTAGTATTTAGAAGTCTTAACAGAAGTGTTTACCCTGAGACCTAAGCGTGTCCGGAAGTCTTAAGGGGATTGTAAAGTCCCCCCCCCCCACCTCTTTTGGCAACGGAAAGCCAACTAAATTGGAGAAAAAAAACAACAATCTTTTGTGATATGTTCACCGCACATTGCATTTCCCGGTCCAACGCACAGCAATACCCTGAGAACTAAGAGTATTTAGTATTTAGAAGTCTTAACAGAAGTGTTTACCCTGAGACCTAAGCGTGTCCGGAAGTCTTAAGGGGATTGTAAAGCCCCCCCCCCCCCACCTCTTTTGGCAACGGAAAGCCAACTAAATTGGAGAAAAAAAACAACAATCTTTTGTGATATGTTCACCGCACATTGCATTTCCCGGTCCAACGCACAGCATCAATTCCAAGATTTGGAGTCCCGTGTGCTTAATCAAGCACTGGATGTGAGCAAAAGGTTAAAGGTCACGGTTAGATAATGATATACTAATTTTTCGACTTTACCGGAGATACGACATGCCTGGGTGTGTTTACAAATTAAGGTTAAATAATATCATGATAGTGTCTTTGACTTTCTGCCTTTTCCCATTTGACAAACCAAGAATTAACCAAGAGTTAACCAAGATTTAACCGAGAATTAACCAAGAGTTAACCGAGAGTTAACCAAGAGATAACCAAGAGTTAACCGAGAGTTAACCAAGAGTTAACCAAGAGTTAACCAAGAGTTAACCGAGAGTGACCGGTACGTTAAACACATGACAAAGTGACTAAAGTAGCGTCGACTAAGATATTCATAGATTTTGAAGCTACCACATGGCGTCTGGTATTCAAGTGACCTAGGATATTCAGGTGTTATTCAGGTGACATTGGCTATTCACGGGTGAAATCGGTTATTCACGGTAGAAGACGGTTATTCAGGTGAAATCGGGTATTTAGGTGACATCAGTTATTTAGGGTGACATTGGTTATTCTCGGGTAAAATCGGTTATTCACGGTAGAAATCGATTATTCAGGTGAAATCGGGTATTTAGGTGACATCGGGTATTCGGATGACATCGGGTATTAAGGTGACATCGGGTATTTAGGTGACATCGGATATTCAGGTTACACTGGGAATTCAGGTGAAACCGGGTATTTAGGTGACATCGGGTATTCAGGTGACATCGGGTGTTTTGGTGACATCGGGTTATCGGGTAAGTTCGGTGTTTTTTTCAGGTGACAGTGGCTTCGTTTCTCACACAGCTTCATCATGTGTGGGTTTTCCATATTTCTGTAATATATTTAATGCCAATGTGTACGTTTCTTTGACTTGACAAAAGAATGCACTGTGCGCATTGACGTCAAAGTTACCTCATTATTCTACATTATTGAGAGATAACAGAGGTCCCTCTGATTGTTGCACCGCGAGCTCCTCGTCTGCGTGATTGTCTACGGCAGCGGTTCTCAACCTACGGGTCGAGACCCCTTTGGGGGTCGAACGACCCTCACCCAGGGGTCGCCTGAGACCATCGGAAGACACAGCTATGAAGTGGCAACGCAAATAATTTTGTGGCGGGGGGTCGCCACAGCACGAGGGACTGTATTCAAGGGTCACGGCATTAGAAAGGTTGAGAGCCACTGGTCTATGGTCTGTGAGAGAAATCAGCGCGTGGCCGACCTTCGGTGTGAAGTTAATCAGCTTACGACACAAAGCTGGGATTTAATCAGCTCTTGTGAGACACAGCGTCCATGGGATCGTTATCAGCGGAGGGGGGGGGGAGGGGGGCAGGGGGCGGCGGTAACCAGAGGAGGGCGTCTCACAATTCGGTCAACGGATCTCGCTCTGCGTCACTTCGTCGAGAGGACAGTTAAAATCAATCGGTCATTTAAGTCAATCGATCATTTAGTCAATTGGGTCATTTAAGTCAATCGATCATTTAATTCAATCGGTCATTTAAGTCAATCGGCATTTAAGTCAATCGGATCATTTAAGTCACTTCGTCGAGAGGACAGTTAAATTATTTTAAAACTGAAAAGAAGTACTATTGTAATACAATAAATTTTCTTTAATTATAACATACTAACAAAAAGCCAACCAGAAATGAGGAGAAAATTTTACATGCGAGAAATGGTTGATTCCTTTTAATGTTTAAAAGGGGCGTCATTTCAGTTTTTTTCAGGGGGGGGGGGTGAATCAAAACATTTGTCGGCTTGATGAGTTGTTTATTACTGGAGGCGCCACAGTAAATAGCAATTTAAATAAAACCTGCAATTTCAGGGGGGGGGCAAATGTCCCACCCTGCTCTACTCAATTGACGTTCCTGGACGAGAACAGCGAGCATACAAGCTAGTACTGGCGGCATCGAGGGACAGGGGAGTACTAAGATTAAGAGAAGTATACTAATACTATGATGCAGAATGAGGATCTGGAATCATGTATTATTCAATTTGAGCTGCAAGCTCACAGACAAGGGATTAGTTAGTAAGGCAGATTGGGCTTTAGTGTTGACAAGATAAATTGCCTAGTCGCCTTAAATGCTTTCTGACAGACCCAAGACTGAATCACGCCATTGGCTTTGACAGTGTCAGGAGAAAGTTAGTGACTCTAGCGGGTTATCGACTTAAGCATCACGACTTAGTATCAGGGCTTAGTACCACGACCCAAGTACCGCGTGTTAAGTACCACGAATTAGTACCATGACTTATTACCCCGGCGTAAGTACCGCGTCTCAAGTACCACGAGTACCAGGACTTAGTACCACGACCAAAGTATCGCGTCTCAAGTACAAGTTAGTACCATGAACTAGTACCACGAATTAAGTACCGCGACTTAATTTCCACGAGCTAGTACCACGAATTAGTACCACGAGTAAGTAACATGACTTAGTACCACGAATAAAGTACCGCGTCTTAAAGTGCCACGAGTTAGTGCCACGAGTTAGTACCATGACTTAGCACCATGACTTAAGTACCGCGACTTATGAGGCACTAGGTAGTACCTACCGACGACAATTGAATTAGGTTTGATATTTGCTTTGGAGTTAGTAAGTCTGATTTTAGGTTTGATATTTGCTTTGGAGTTAGTAAGTCTGATTTTAGGTTTGACATTTGCTTTGGAGTTAGTAAGTCTGATTTTAGGTTTGATATTTGCTTTGGAGTTAGTAAGTCTGATTTTAGGTTTGAGATTTGCTTTGGAGTTAGTAAGTCTGATTTTAGTTTTGATATTTGCGTTGGAGTTAGTAAGTCTGATTTTAGGTTTGATATTTGCTTTGGAGTTAGTAAGTCTGATTTTAGGTTTGATATTTGCTTTGGAGTTAGTAAGTCTGATTTTCGGTTTGAGATTTCGTTTGGAGTTAGTCAGTCTGATTTTAGGTTTTAGATTTGCGTTCAAATTAAGGAAACTGATTTTAGGTTTTAGATTTGCTTTCGAGTTAAGGAGAGTGATTTTCATGCTGTGGACATTCAAAGTTAGGTTACATAGAGTTATCAATTTTAGGTTTGAATCTTTCTAAACCAACCCCCCCCCCCTCCACACACACAAAAAAAAAAAAAAAATTAATAAAAATCCTTCAATATTATTATTTTAAAGCCACGCGACTTCCAAATAATATATGAATGAAAAAAAATTCTTTAACAACACAGAAACTATTCTCATCATTTTGGTTATTTTAATTTGTCTCGGTAAGTAGCTAAATTACGCTCTCTCCATTTTCCCTCCCTTGGTTTTTGCTTAATTTTTTTAATCGTCTGCCGTCATGGCAACAAAGATGGCGGCAGTAAAAAAAACGTTATTTAAAAATTTACAAAAAAAAAAAAAAAAAAAAAAAAAA
>CAXITT010000057.1:944711-955327 GCA_964033795.1 Lymnaea stagnalis
GGGGGGGGGGGGGGAGGGAGGGGTGGGGGGGGGTTGGGGGCGGGTGTGTGTCTCGACAGAACATGTACGCAAACATAAATTTATTATTATACTCTTGACCCTTGCAACAATCATCCTGAGAATCTGACAGTCAATCAATAGCATAGATTTTTAGATGTATTTAAAAAAACATAATGAAACAACTGTAACCGAATTTTAGAAATCTGCCCAAAAATCCTTGATTTGTTCATATTTTTGATAGAACGATTAAAGGACTGCCATTCAAGCATTTATTATTTTCGAGTGCTTTTGTCCAACACTAATGAGTTCTGTCCTTGGTAAACATAGCCAACAGGGACAAGTGTGTCCGTCAATTGCCATTGTAATTTATTAAATTTGATTGAAACATGTGGTCAAGGGGGAAGGGGTCGTCTCATTTGTACATTTCATAGAAGGGGAGGGGTCCTCTCATTTGTACATTTCATAGAGGGGGAAGGGGTGGTCTCATTTGTACATTTCATAGAGGGGGGAGGCGTCTCATTTGTACATTTCATAGAAGGGGAGGGGGTCGTCTCATTTGTACATTTCATAGAGGGGGAGGGGGCGTCTTATTTGTACATTTCATAGAGGGGGGAGGCGTCTCATTTGTACATTTCATAGAGGTGGAGGGGCATCTCATTTGAGGGAGGGGGCGTCTTATTTGTACATTTCATAGAGGGGGGAGGCGTCTCATTTGTACATTTCATAGAGGTGGAGGGGCATCTCATTTGTACGTATTCATAGAGGGGTAGGGGGGTCTCATTTGTACATTTCATAGAGGGGTAGGGGGGTCTCATTTGTACATTTCATAGAGGGGAGGGGGCGTCTTATTTGTACATTTCATAGAGGGGGAGGCGTCTCATTTGTACATTTCATAGAGGGGAGGGGGCGTCTTATTTGTACATTTCATAGAGGGGGAGGGGGGCGTCTCATTTGTACGTATGCATAGAGGGGGAGGGGCACTATAAATGTATGGGTGAAATGGTAGAGGTGGTGTGAAATTTTGCCTTTTTTCCCCGTACTTAATACAGGGATGGCCCCTAATTTTATTTTAGATGACCCTTACTTTGTTTCTAATGTTCGAATACCACAACGGACATTTCTTATTGACTGTATTTTTTTTTTGTTGAAATCCTATTAGCATTCATTTACTGCCGATACGTCATACAAAAGTTAATTTAAAAAGAAAAAAAAAACTGGCTGTCACGGTAAACTGATACATACCAAGACGAGGTGTGCATTGTGAAAATATGCTGCGTTCAAAAACGAGAACTAATAAACTAGCATGAATAACAAGGCATTAATAAACTAGCATTAATAATGTAGCATTAATTAAGTGACATTAGTGAAGTAACATTAGTGAAGTGGCATGTGTAAACTAGCATTAAGATAATAATAGCATTAATAAATTAACACTAATGAAGGGGCTTTAATAAACTAGCACTAATATAATAGCTTTAATAAAGTAACATTAGTGAAGTAGCATATGTAAACTAGCACGAATAACAAGGCATTATAAACTAGCGTTAATAGTGTAGCATTAATAAAGTAACAATAATAAAGTAACAATAATAAAGCAACAATAATAAAGTAACAATAATAAAGCAACAATAATAAAGTAACAATAATAAAGTAACAATAATAAAGTAACACCAGTGAAAGAGCATTTATAAACTAGCATTAAATAAATAGCATTCATAAAGTGGCATTAAAAAAATAACATTAATCAAGTAGCATACATACACCAGCACTAAATAAAGTAGCATCAATAAAGTAGCATTAATAAAGTAGCATCAATAAACTAGCATTAATAAAGTAGCATCAATAAACTAGCATCAATAAAGTAGCACCAATAAAGTAGCATTAATAAAGTAGCATCAATAAAGTAGCATTAATAAAGTAGCATCAATAAAGTAGCATTAATAAAGTAGCATCAATAAAGTAGCATTAATAAAGTAGCATCAATAAACTAGCATTAATAAAGTAGCATCAATAAAGTAGCATTAATAAAGTAGCATCAATAAAGTAGCATTAATAGCGTAGCCTATAGAAAAAATAATAAAAAACGCGAATAAAATGCGTCATTAATGCGCCATTAAAATGCGCCATTAAAATGCGCCATTAAAATGCGCCATTAATGCGCCATTAATGCGCCATTAAAATGCGCCATTAAAATGCTGCTCAAGTTCTTCCCTTAACATCCCTACAGCCGTACACTAACAGGACGACGAACTTCATCCTTAAGAGTGCACCGTATAATGGAAAATCAACTACAGCACTAGACGTTGTACGAATTACACTTGTGGGAGCGTTGAACTACGTGAATTACTGAAATGAAAACCTGGTGCCGCTAAACAAGCGGGCTGTACAAGAAACTAACACACAGTCTCCTGCGATAGAAAGAACAATTGGGCGTTAATGTCTTTTCACAAAGACTTAGTAACACGGTAGAACTAAAAATATTTGCGATGAAACATTATTACTTGGCATGTAGATTTTAATAATTTAGCACCAAAAAAAAAAAAAATTACCAAAAAAAAAATAAAATTAAAAAATGCAGTACTGAAATTATAGCACTATAGTAGCACTATAGTAGCACTAGAGTAGCACTTACGCAATAGTGTTAGAAGGAAAAAAATACTTTAAGAAAAATAATATGCGCAAAGAACATAAAAGTGTCGCAATAATAAAACAGCGCGAAATTCATAACAATCATTAGAACCATGAAAGTGTCACTATAAAACGACACTCAATCATCAGAAACATGAATGTATCAATATAAAACGACACTCAATCATCAGAAACATGAATGTATCACTATAAAACGACACTCAATCATCAGAAACATGAATGTATCACTATAAAACAACACTCAATCATAAGAAACATGAATGTATCACTATAAAACAACACTCAATCATCAGAAACATGAATGTCTCACTATAAAACAACACTCCGTCATTAGAACCATGAATGTATCACTATAAAACAACACTCAATCATCAGAAACATGAATGTATCACTATAAAACAACACTCAATCATAAGAAACATGAATGTATCACTATAAAACAACACTCAATCATCAGAAACATGAATGTATCACTATAAAACAACACTCAATCATCAGAAACATGAAGTATCACTATAAAACGACACTCAATCATCAGAAACATGAAAGTATCACTATAAAACAACACTCAATCATCAGAACCATGAAAGTATCACTATAAAACGACACTCAATCATCAGAAACATGAATGTATCACTATAAAACAACACTCAATCATAAGAAACATGAATGTATCACTATAAAACAACACTCAATCATCAGAAACATGAATGTATCACTATAAAACAACACTCCGTCATTAGAACCATGAATGTATCACTATAAAACAACACTCAATCATCAGAAACATGAATGTATCACTATAAAACAACACTCAATCATAAGAAACATGAATGTATCACTATAAAACAACACTCAATCATCAGAAACATGAATGTATCACTATAAAACAACACTCAATCATCAGAAACATGAATGTATCACTATAAAACAACACTCAATCATCAGAAACATGAATGTATCACTATAAAACAACACTCAATCATCAGAAACATGAATGTATCACTATAAAACAACACTCAATCATCAGAAACATGAATGTATCACTATAAAACAACACTCAATCATCAGAAACATGAATGTATCACTATAAAACAACACTCAATCATCAGAAACATGAATGTATCACTATAAAACAACACTCAATCATCAGAAACATGAATGTATCACTATAAAACAACACTCAATCATCAGAAACATGAATGTATCACTATAAAACAACACTCAATCATCAGAAACATGAATGTATCACTATAAAACAACACTCAATCATCAGAAACATGAATGTATCACTATAAAACAACACTCAATCATCAGAAACATGAATGTATCACTATAAAACAACACTCAATCATCAGAAACATGAATGTATCACTATAAAACAACACTCAATCATCAGAAACATGAATGTATCACTATAAAACAACACTCAATCATCAGAAACATGAATTATCACTATAAAACGACACTCAATCATCAGAAACATGAAAGTATCACTATAAAACGACACTCAATCATCAGAAACATGAAAGTATCACTATAAAACGACACTCAATCATCAGAACCATGAAAGTATCACTATAAAACAACACTCAATCGTCAGAAACATGAAGTATCACTATAAAACAACACTCAATCATCAGAAACATGAAGTATCGTTATAAAACGACACTCAATCATCAGAAACATGAATGTATCACTATAAAACAACACTCAATCATCAGAAACATGAAGTATCACTATAAAACAAAACTCAATCATAAGAAACATGAATGTATCACTATAAAACAACACTCAATCATCAGAAACATGAATGTATCACTATAAAACAACACTCAATCATCAGAAACATGAAGTATCACTATAAAACGACACTCAATCATCAGAAACATGAAAGTATCACTATAAAACAACACTCAATCATCAGAAACATGAATGTATCACTATAAAACAACACTCAATCGTCAGAAACATGAAGTATCACTATAAAACAAAACTCAATCATCAGAAACATGAAGTATCGTTATAAAACGACACTCAATCATCAGAAACATGAATGTATCACTATAAAACAACACTCAATCATCAGAAACATGAAGTATCACTATAAAACAACACTCAATCATCAGAAACATGAAGTATCGTTATAAAACGACACTCAATCATCAGAAACATGAAAGTATCACTATAAAACGACACTCAATCATCAGAAACATGAAAGTATCACTATAAAACGACACTCAATCATCAGAAACATGAAAGTATCACTATAAAACGACACTCAATCATCAGAAACATGAAAGTATCACTATAAAACGACACTCAATCATCAGAAACATGAAAGTATCACTATAAAACGACACTCAATCATCAGAAACATGAAAGTATCACTATAAAACGACACTCAATCATCAGAAACATGAAAGTATCACTATAAAACGACACTCAATCATCAGAAACATGAAAGTATCACTATAAAACGACACTCAATCATCAGAAACATGAAAGTATCACTATAAAACGACACTCAATCATCAGAAACATGAAAGTATCACTATAAAACGACACTCAATCATCAGAAACATGAAAGTATCACTATAAAACGACACTCAATCATCAGAAACATGAAAGTATCACTATAAAACGACACTCAATCATCAGAAACATGAAAGTATCACTATAAAACGACACTCAATCATCAGAAACATGAAAGTATCACTATAAAACGACACTCAATCATCAGAAACATGAAAGTATCACTATAAAACGACACTCAATCATCAGAAACATGAAAGTATCACTATAAAACGACACTCAATCATCAGAAACATGAAAGTATCACTATAAAACGACACTCAATCATCAGAAACATGAAAGTATCACTATAAAACGACACTCAATCATCAGAACCATGAAAGTATCACTATAAAACGACACTCAATCATCAGAAACATGAAAGTATCACTATAAAACGAAACTCAATCATCAGAAACATGAAGTATCACTATAAAACGACACTCAATCATCAGAACCATGAAAGTATCACTATAAAACAACACTCAATCATCAGAACCATGAAAGTATCACTATAAAACGACACTTAATCATCATAAACATGAAAGTATCACTATAAAACGACACTTAATCATCAGAAACATGAAAGTATCACTATAAAACGACACTCAATCATCAGAAACATGAATGTATCACTATAAAACGACACTCAATCATCAGAAACATGAAAGTATCACTATAAAACGACACTCAATCATCAGAATCATGAAAGTATCACTATAAAACGACACTCAATCATCAGAACCATGAAAGTATCACTATAAAACGACACTCAATCATCAGAATCATGAAAGTATCACTATAAAACGACACTCAATCATCAGAACCATGAAAGTATCACTATAAAACAACACTCAATCATCAGAACCATGAAAAGCATCACTATAAAACAGCTCACCTTGCATCCTTTCCCGCCATTAACTTGTTGATGCAGCATTGTAATTTTTTTGTTTTTGCCAAGATGTGAGTTCTAAAATGACAGGGGAGAGAAATGTGTAAACACACACACACACACACACACACACAAAAAACAACAACGACTTTACTGTGTTTCTTTTTCAGTCATGTCTGCCTTGAGTTGAGATGTCCTGAATTTTTTTTTCTGTGTGGAGTCTTCTTACAAAGTCTCGTAACGAGTCACTAATTACCTGTCGCAAAATATGTTGTTTTTTGTTTATTGGTTTTTTTTGCAGTGGACAGTTTAATAGGGCAGAAAATCTATGCTGTGCCCATCTGACACTAGTGGAAATATCGTAAAAGAGATTTCCAATTTTTAACATTACTGCATCCTTTTCTGTTCTGAACGAATAAGACGGTCCACTGTAGACGGTTGCGTGGTTGTGAGTGTGTGACTGTGTGGGTCCGTGTTTGAAGTTACTTGGTAGATCAGTGCGGGATCGGTTAGTACGGGATCAGTTATGATAGGTTAGTGTGGGGTCGGTTAGTACGGAATCAGTTATGATAGGTTAGTGTGGGGTCGGTTAGTACGGGATCAGTTATGATAGGTTAGTGTGGGGTCGGTTAAGGTGGGATTAGTGTTGGATCAGTTACGGTAGGTAAAGGGGTGGTGGGGGGGGGGGGTCGGTTAAAGTACATCAGTGATTGAAATATATGGCCTCGCCCCTCGTCATGCACATTCTCGAAAACAATCAATGACAGAACCATGAAAGTATCACTATAAAACGACACTCAATCATCAGAAACATGAAAGTATCACTATAAAACGAAACTCAATCATCAGAAACATGAAGTATCACTATAAAACGACACTCAATCATCAGAAACATGAAAGTATCACTATAAAACGACACTCAATCATCAGAACCATGAAAGTATCACTATAAAACGACACTCAATCATCAGAAACATGAAAGTATCACTATAAAACGACACTTAATCATCAGAAACATGAATGTCTCACTATAAAACAACACTCCGTCATTAGAACCATGAATGTATCACTATAAAACAACACTCAATCATCAGAAACATGAATGTATCACTATAAAACAACACTCAATCATAAGAAACATGAATGTATCACTATAAAACAACACTCAATCATCAGAAACATGAATGTATCACTATAAAACAACACTCAATCATCAGAAACATGAAGTATCACTATAAAACGACACTCAATCATCAGAAACATGAAAGTATCACTATAAAACAACACTCAATCATCAGAAACATGAAAGTATTTCTATAAAACGACACTCAATCATCAGAAACATGAATGTATCACTATAAAACAACACTCAATCATCAGAAACATGAAGTATCACTATAAAACAACACCCAATCATAAGAAACATGAATGTATCACTATAAAACAACACTCAATCATCAGAAACATGAATGTATCACTATAAAACAACACTCAATCATCAGAAACATGAAGTATCACTATAAAACAACACTCAATCATCAGAAACATGAAGTATCGTTATAAAACGACACTCAATCATCAGAAACATGAAAGTATCACTATAAAACGACACTCAATCATCAGAATCATGAAAGTATCACTATAAAACGACACTCAATCATCAGAACCATGAAAGTATCACTATAAAACAACACTCAATCATCAGAACCATGAAAAGCATCACTATAAAACAGCTCACCTTGCATCCTTTCCCGCCATTAACTTGTTGATGCAGCATTGTAATTTTTTTGTTTTTGCCAAGATGTGAGTTCTAAAATGACAGGGGAGAGAAATGTGTAAACACACACACACACACACACACACACAAAAAACAACAACGACTTTACTGTGTTTCTTTTTCAGTCATGTCTGCCTTGAGTTGAGATGTCCTGAATTTTTTTTTCTGTGTGGAGTCTTCTTACAAAGTCTCGTAACGAGTCACTAATTACCTGTCGCAAAATATGTTGTTTTTTGTTTATTGGTTTTTTTTGCAGTGGACAGTTTAATAGGGCAGAAAATCTATGCTGTGCCCATCTGACACTAGTGGAAATATCGTAAAAGAGATTTCCAATTTTTAACATTACTGCATCCTTTTCTGTTCTGAACGAATAAGACGGTCCACTGTAGACGGTTGCGTGGTTGTGAGTGTGTGACTGTGTGGGTCCGTGTTTGAAGTTACTTGGTAGATCAGTGCGGGATCGGTTAGTACGGGATCAGTTATGATAGGTTAGTGTGGGGTCGGTTAGTACGGAATCAGTTATGATAGGTTAGTGTGGGGTCGGTTAGTACGGGATCAGTTATGATAGGTTAGTGTGGGGTCGGTTAAGGTGGGATTAGTGTTGGATCAGTTACGGTAGGTAAAGGGGTGGTGGGGGGGGGGGGTCGGTTAAAGTACATCAGTGATTGAAATATATGGCCTCGACCCTCGTCATGCACATTCTCGAAAACAATCAATGTTTCAATCTTAATCAGATCGGTTTGGGTAGGTTAGTGGGTGGGTCGGTTTGGGTAGGTTAGAGGGTGGGTCGTTTTGGGTAGGTTAGTTGGGGGGGGGGTCAGTTTGGTTAGGTTAGTGGGTGGGTCGGTTTGGGTAGGTCAGTGGGGGGTCGGTTATGGTAGGTTAGTGGGGGATCGGTTTGTGTAGGCTAGAGGGGGGTCGGTTTGGGTAGGTCCATGAGGGGGGGTCGGTTATGGTAGGTTAGTGGGGGATCGGTTTGGGTTGGTTAGAAGGAGATCGGTTTGTGTAGGCTAGAAGGAGATCGGTTTGGGTAGGTTAGAAGGAGATCGGTTTGGGTAGGTTAGAAAAAGATCGGTTTGGGTAGGTTAGAGGGGGATCGGTTTTGGTAGGTTAGTGGGGTGTCGGTTAGGGTAGGTTAGAAGGGGATTTTAGGCGTAGTTAATTGTTTGCGCTTTCGGTAGAGTGTGTGTGTGTGTGTTTGTGTTTATGTTTCGGTATGATCAATGTATGGGTCATATTGACCTGTGGTTTGGAGGGGGTTGTTGATCAGTGTGTGTGTGTGTGTGTTTATGTAAGTGGATATTTTAAAAGATTGTGAATATCAGGTTGGCTGATTTATGGTGTCTGTGTAGGTTGGTGTGTGTGTGTAAGGGGGGGGGGAAAGGAATGGGTTGCTAAAAAATCTTAAAACTTTCCTATATTAAAAAAGAAAAAAAATCAACCTATGACTAAAATGAGAGAACCGTTATTTGACAACAATGGCGGTTGAGATCAAAACCCTTCCAGGTCAGCATTTCATCTCGCCTGACAACACCATCTGTCAGTGTTGACAATTTCTTCTGAGTTACTTCCCATATTATGATAGTTAAGGTAGGTTTTAAGGTCAGGTTCAGTCCGCTTTCAGGGCAATCAAATAGCATCCGATTGTGCTCACCTTGTTATTATATTATGCCTGCATAGAAAAGTGTTCCTTATAAATACTTAATTTGCATTTATGTAATTGTACTTGATATGTCATTTATGTAATTGTACTTGATATGTCACTGATGTAATTTTACTTGATATGTCATTTATGCAATTGTACTTGATATGTCATTGATGTAATTGTACTTGATATGCCATTTATGTGATTGTACTTGATATGTCATTTATGTAATTGTACTTGATATGTCATTTATGTAATTGTACTTGATATGTCATTTATGTAATTGTACTTGATATGCCATTTATGTAATTGTACTTGATATGTCATTTATGTAATTGTACTTGATATGTCATTGATGTAATTGTACTTGATATGTCATTTATGTAATTGTACTTGATATGTAATTTATGTAATTTACTTGATAAGTCATTTATGTGATTGTACTTGATATGTAATTTATGTAATTTACTTGATATGTCATTTATGTGATTGTAGAAATTGATTTTTTTTTTTGGGGGGGGGCATGGGAATGGTTTTATCAAACTTAGTGCATATAAAACCTAACAGACTAAAGATATATTTAAGTCCAAATACGTCACAAATACAAAGCACATAACAGCGGCTGCACAGTTTTTCTTTACACCAAAACACACACACATTGAACAGCTCTTTAACCTCCTCTCCCCAGCTTTTTTTATATTTCTTAACGCCCCCCCCCCACCCGGAATATCTGATATGTGGGAGTTTGGTGGGTGGGGGTGGGGGATAGGGCTGAAAGTTTCGAAAGGATGTCTTGTAACAGGCAACGAGTCTATGTCCCAAGTTTCAGCTCGATGGGTTGACGGAAAGTGGGTCAAATAGCCGTCCGAAGATTTTGCCAGCCAGCGAACCACCCCAGCCAGCCACGAACAAAAACAAAGTTAATATAAAGGATTTTTTTTTTTCAAAAAAAAAAAAAAGAAACTAAGATAGTTATATTTAAAAAAAACAAAAATAACTGATTTATAATTTCGTAGGTTAAGAAAATTTTTTTCCCTCCATTTGCCAATAAAAATAAACTCTACACTCATCGCTCCCCC
>CAXITT010000057.1:962067-975726 GCA_964033795.1 Lymnaea stagnalis
TTTTTTTTTTTTGTCTTGTTGGTTTTAATGTTGTAAATAAAAAAGATGTTTGTGTTTTTTAAAAGTATTTTTTTATATTTTTGTATTTTTCTTATAAACACTATATTGCTTCATTTCATAAAGTGAAATTTATTACTGAGAAACAATCACTTATCAAGAGTCATCTGGATAAAACTGTTTAATTATTTAGTCTCACGTGGAACCCAAATAACACTGTCATGAATCGGTTGCAAATACATCCTGGACACTAAACTGTCAACGTCTGGATATAGGATACACCCTGTGTGCTATGAAGACAAAAAAAAAATAATTCACGACTCGCCCCACGGTCAAGACAAAGACATGGTCTAAGTTTATACGATCTGTCTGAGTGTGAACTCTTTAAACACCTCTTTAAAATAAATTGTGAACACGTTTGCGTTTAAAACACAACCCAGGAGTGTGAACGTTTGATGGAAGGAGCAGGAAGTACGAGAAGACTGTCTGAAGACCTTGCTGGGCAAATGTCCCTTTCTGGGGGAAACCGAGTTTGGGGAACTTGTGCGGTTGTCGTTAAAGAGGCAAGACAAAATATACAACAAACACGCAAAAAACACGCAAAAAACACGCAACAAACACGCAACAAACACGCAACAAACACGCAACAAACACGCAACAAACACGCAACAAACACGCAACAAACACGCAACAAACACGCAGTGGTTATTTCGATAAGGAATTAAACTCCTAAAAAAAAAGCAAAGGTTCTTTGCATACATACTTTATAAAATGTAATACCGAGCAATGGGGAGGGTGGGTGGGTGGGGCTAAACATTTGACAGAACATAAATACAAGTAACGCACGTTATAAGAATCCCAATTTAGTGCCCACCCCCCCCTCCCCCCCCCAAAGGCTCTTCAACCAAATTTTGTTTTTTAAATTCTAATTCCCACAGGCTTTTACACGAACCCCTACATAAACAACCCCCACATAAACCACCCACACATAAACAACCCCCACATAAACAACCCACACATAAACAACCCCCACATAAACAACCCACACATAAACAACCCACACATAAACAGCCCACACATAAACAACCCCCACATAAACAACCCACACATAAACAACCCACACATAAACAACCCACACATAAACAACCCACACATAAACAACCCACACATAAACAACCCACACAAAATCTTACAAACCCGACCACATCTCCACACGCCTCACATACAGAACACTGTACCCCTACATCACCACCTAATATACACAATGCTCCTAATGTCTATTTTGCGCATGGTTGCACACTGTAATTATACATTTTACACATTGCGAAAACAGTGAGTTGATTGGCCAAACGAAAATTTGTTCAAGCTAAAAATATTCAAACCAACCCCCCCCCCCCCACACACACACACACACTAAACTCGTAATCAGCACATCTGCCATTCACCATGTCGTCTATCTAGGGCCACTAATAATATTTTAGTTGTAGATTTGAAACGTGACCCACAGCAGGAGTACTTTCGTCAAATTAGAACGTCTCGCAGGCCCCAGCTCTTCTACTACTTCATCATTTCACATGTTTTGTGTGGAAGGGTGGGGGGGGAGGGGGGAAAGAAAAAAAAGGGGGGGGGGGTTGGGCATCGGGAATATCCTATAAATCAACAGGACAGCCGCAGTGTCTCCGGTAGAGTTCCGATAACCCCAGACTATCTGACAGATCACTGCTTCCCTCCCCCCCCCCCCCTGGCCTAGATTGGTAATGTATAATGAAATTATAATATAAGATACATATTTATGTTCAAGGGGGGGGGGGGGGGGGGGGGGCTAAACATTTGACAGAACATAAATACAAGTAACGCACGTTATAAGAATCCCAATTTAGTGCCCACCCCCCCCCTCCCCCCGCCAAAGGCTCTTCAACCAAATTTTGTTTTTTAAATTCTAATTCCCACAGGCTTTTACACGGCAGATTTATTTCACCAACAATTTTTTAGAAAAACAAAAGAAAATATTAAGCAAAAAAAAAAAAAAAATCACATTTAGCGCAGTTATCGGTGACTTCATTTTATCTTCCCCTTTGAAAAACAGGAAAAAACCGATTTTCTGGGGCTGGGGTGAAAAATTTAATAGAATGTGTTTGATAGAATTGCCAAGTTTCAGCTCGATAGGTTGACGGGAAGTGAAGCCGCCCGAAGCGTTGGTCATCCAGCCAGCCATAAACAAAAGTGAAGTTGTTATAGTGAAGGATGAGTGTTATTTCCGTAATTAAGACATTCCGCCATATTGTTTTTTTTTCCTACCTACGCTCTAAGTTTCGTATAGCATTTTAAGCCAGGATAGACTTGAATTTTCTGTTATTTATAAAGATGACATAATTTATAGCTAGATACATTGAAATGTGTAGCTGAGCTACTGCATATGTTGCACGTGACTATTGTTGGGTGTACACCAGGCGTTATAAGCCGGTGGCGTTTCTATTGATGAAAACCAAACCATTTGCATGCACGCTTGTCAGACCTGAGCTGACGCTGCAGTTTACCCCGCACCACACAGGTGTACGACATCACCTGTCGCGTGCAATCTTCCAACTAGAGTTTCAAGGACATCTGTCGCACAACACGTCGCGGTCTTCGTTTTTTAAGAATAGTATATATTTGTCTCCAAGTTGTCACCAAGTTGTCACCAAGTTGTCACCAAGTTGTCACCAAGTTGTCACCAAGTTGTCATCAAGTTGTCACCAAGTTGTCTGGGAAACAACCCATTGTAGGTTTTGTTTGTTGGGTTATGATTCTGTTGTCTCTAAGTTGTCTGTGACATAACACACTGTAGGTTTTTCTTGTTTCGGTAAATATTCAGCTGTCAACAAGTGCTGGCACGACATCACTGAACTCGCATCTGAACAAGGATAGTCCTAAACCATTCGCCACATTCTCCTACTCTCTCGTTCACATCTCGTCTGCTGACTGCGTTATTTTATTACCGTTTTAAATTATATGACGATACGTGTGACGTGTTCAAACCATAAACATTTTTAAAAAATTTGACACATTTTTAACAGAAATTGAAAATATTTTTAAAAATGCCATTGTTATAGTTTTAAAAAATGTTAGTGTTTGTTACAATATTAATCTACGTGCTGAACATGAACGTAACGAAGGAATAAAAAAAAAAATCCATTTATTTGGATCAATAAACGAATCTTATCGCCTCGTATGTATGAGACAGATTCACTTGTCCACGTAACGATGTCTCGAGTTAAACTGTAATAGTTTTAAAACGTTTATTTTGTTAAGGAGATTATTTGTGTAAAATTAATTATATATAAATGCAAGTTGTTACAATCCACAAACGACAGCATCTGAATCATTCAGACAACTTGTTCAAATAGTCTCCTTCACAAATAAACTATCCGACTTCTAATTCTTAAGCTGCGAGTTTCGCCCTTTTCATAAATCGCCTTGCCCCCCAAAAAATGTGACGTCATATGTTTCATTCTCTGATACGTTTCCTCTTGTGAGTTTGCACACCTAGTGAATGTGAATAGAGTACATTTGAATGTGTGTAAACCTATGTGTTTGTATCTTGCGGAAGTACTGTGCCAAACTTGTATGTGTTTGTATCGTGTGGAGGTACGGTGCCAAACTTCTATGTGATCAAATCTTGTGGAAGTACCGTGCCAACCTTCTATGTGAACATATCTTGTCGAAGTACTGTGCCAACCTTCAATGTGTTTGTATCTTGTGGAAGTAGGTCCTTCGTTGTCTCTGTTATTTGATTTCTCCCATGTCTTACCGAGTCATTTGACTGATAGACACTCGAGATTTTTCAAGCTATTTAAACCCCAAATAAGTTACCACGATTAGAAAATTGTTCTCAGTCGTAGATTTGCGACTCCAATCAGGGGCGTTTCTCCCGCTCTCACATCAAGACAACAAAACTACATCAAGGCGCAATTTTTGTTTTAAATCGATATAAAAGAAAATAATTACCAAAAGAAAATATCTTAAAAATTTCGCAGAAAAGAAAAAAAAATGAAACTGTTCAGCAAATTGTCTTTTCAGCATTGAGTTGGGATGGGGGAAAATGCGAATAGCCTTCCGTGTACAATTTGAAAAATCATCATTCAGCTTCCGGACACGTGATCATTTCTGACCAATCAGAAGCATCAGAGCGACGTGACGTGATTGTGACAGGAAGATGAACGGTGTTACTGAGCAGCTCGGAACGAAAGGGGAGAAATGGCCGAGTTATCGGACATGATCGCGTCTGGGACTGACCACAACTGACCGGTTTCAGATTTCTGTAAGCGTTTCGATGTAATGGGTGTGGTCCGGGAGCCCCTGATTCGGAGTTGAACGTTATAGCAGGTCCGTGCAGAACGGGGGTGGGGGGTTGGGGGGCAATGTGGGCTTAGGGTCCTGGGCGGCGCAATACCAAAATAACCTGTAGTTATTCATGTGAAGTTTATATTTATATTAAAAAATCATTAAGAAGGGTCAATCTATCCAGGAGACAAGGGTTTCCGGCGAGAAGTACAGCCGAGGCGGCCATTCCAGGATCGGCGTAGTAAGCCGTTTGATAAAGTGTCCATAGGCGCTCCATCGTGACACACAGCCGAAGAGATGCCATATATAAATATAAATATATAGTCACCAAGTATATCTAGATATATAGCTTTTTATGAGAGAATATTTAAAATACTTCTTCAGTGCTGTGAGCAGATTTTGTCAGATATGGAACCCCCCCCCCCACACACACACACCCTCCCCTCACCAAACAAATCCACAAGACCGCATGTTTTTCAAATAGTAATAATTCAGCAGTTAAATAATTTTTTCCCCCCCATCTTTTAGTTATCAATAAAAACAGGCTTTCGCACCATGCCAACCCAAATGTTAAGGCAGTTAGTGGCATTATATCCTAGAGCAGTGGTCCAACTACCTTTTTAAAAAAAAAGAAAAAAAAAACGAGGAGCCATTTTATAAATAAGTTATAATACATTTAATGTCATCAAAGATTTATAAAAAATACGAGCCGCATCTAATCCTTGCAGAGAGCAGCGTGCGGCTCCGGAGCCGTGTGGTATGCCTACCAAAGCCATTTTCACGGCTGGATGGTTTACAGGTTGAGTCATGCTCCAAGCTGGCGATTAACAACTTGAGTTGTGAGCCAGTTCTTCACAAAACAAGTCTAAATTTAATCGATTTATTGCATTTTAGTAAAACTTGTTGTCACCCCATAACTGCGTTTTCCTATGGCCTTAGGCAACCCCTTTGAAAGGTGTTTTTCGACCCCCCAAAAAGGGGTCGCGACCCACAGGTTGAGAGCCCCCTGATCTAGCAGTGGACGAGGGACTGTTCATTTTCCGAAGTAACAGTGCCAAAAAAAGTTGAAAGCGACTGAGAATGGTGATACATAAAAGGTTGAAAGCGACTGAGAATGGTGATACATTAAAGGTTGAAAGCGACTGAGAATGGTGATACATAAAAGGTTGAAAGCGACTGAGAATGGTGATACATAAAAGGTTGAAAGCGAATGAGAATGGTGATACATAAAAGGTTGAAAGCGACTGAGAATGGTGATACATAAAAGGTTTAAAGCGACTGAGAATGGTGATACATAAAAGGTTGAAAGCGAATGAGAATGGTGAGACATAAAAGGTTGAAAGCGACTGAGAATGGTGATACATAAAAAGTTGAAAGCGAATGAGAATGGTGATACATAAAAGGTTGAAAGCGAATGAGAATGGTGAGACATAAAAGGTTGAAAGCGACTGAGAATGGTGATACATAAAAGGTTGAAAGCGAATGAGAATGGTGAGACATAAAAGGTTGAAAGCGACTGAGAATGGTGATACATAAAAGGTTGAAAGCGACTGAGAATGGTGATACATAAAAGGTTGAAAGTGAATGAGAATGGTGATACATAAAAAGTTGAAAGCGACTGAGAATGGCGATACATAAAAGGTTGAAAGCGACTGAGAATGGTGATACATAAAAGGTTGAAAGTGAATGAGAATGGTGATACATAAAAATTTGAAAGTGACTGAGAATAGTGATACATAAAAAGTTGAAAGCGACTGAGAATGGTGAGACATAAAAAGTTGAAAGCGACTGAGAATGGTGAGACATAAAAAGTTGGAACTGACTGAGAATAGTGATACATAAAAAGTTGAAAGCGACTGAGAATGGTGAGACATAAAAAGTTGAAAGCGACTGAGAATGGTGATACATAAAAAGTTGAAAGTGACTGAGAATAGTGATACATAAAAAGTTGAAAGCGACTGAGAATGGTGAGACATAAAAAGTTGAAAGCGACTGAGAATAGTGATACATAAAAAGTTGAAAGTGACTGAGAATAGTGATACATAAAAAGTTGAAAGCGACTGAGAATGGTGAGACATAAAAAGTTGAAAGCGACTGAGAATAGTGATACATAAAAAGTTGAAAGTGACTGAGAATAGTGATACATAAAAAGTTGAAAGCGACTGAGAATGGTGAGACATAAAAAGTTGAAAGCGACTGAGAATAGTGATACATAAAAAGTTGAAAGTGACTGAGAATGGTGATACATAAAAGGTTGAAAGCGACTGAGAATGGTGAAACATAAAAGGTTGAATGCGACTGAGAATGGTGATACATAAAAGGTTGAAAGTGACTGAGAATGATGATACATAAAAGGTTGAAAGCGACTGAGAATGGTGATACATAAAAAGTTGAAAGTGACTGAGAATAGTGATACATAAAAAGTTGAAAGTGACTGAGAATAGTGATACATAAAAAGTTGAAAGCGACTGAGAATGGTGATACATAAAAGGTTGAAAGCGACTGAGAATGGTGATACATAAAAGGTTGAAAGCGACTGAGAATGGTGATACATAAAAAGTTGAAAGTGACTGAGAATAGTGATACATAAAAAGTTGAAAGTGACTGAGAATGGTGAGACATAAAAAGTTGAAAGTGACTGAGAATGGTGAGACATAAAAAGTTGAAAGTGACTAAGAATGGTGAGACATAAAAAGTTGAAAGTGACTGAGAATGGTCAGACATAAAAAGTTGAAAGTGACTAAGAATGGTGAGACATAAAAGTTGAAAGTGACTGAGAATGGTGAGACATAAAAGGTTGAAAGCGAATGAGAATGGTGAGACATAAAAGGTTGAAAGCGACTGAGAATGGTGATACATAAAAGGTTGAAAGCGACTGAGAATAGTGATACATAAAAGGTTGAAAGTGAATGAGAATGGTGATACATAAAAAGTTGAAAGTGACTGAGAATAGTGATACATAAAAAGTTGAAAGTGACTGAGAATGATGATACATAAAAAGTTGAAAGTGACTGAGAATGGTGATACATAAAAAGTTGAAAGTGACTGAGAATGGTGAGACATAAAAAGTTGAAAGTGACTGAGAATGGTGAGACATAAAAAGTTGAAAGTGACTGAGAATGGTGAGACATAAAAAGTTGAAAGTGACTGAGAATGGTGAGACATAAAAAGTTGAAAGTGACTGAGAATGGTGAGACATAAAAAGTTGAAAGTGACTGAGAATGGTGAGACATAAAAAGTTGAAAGTGACTGAGAATGGTGAGACATAAAAAGTTGAAAGTGACTGAGAATGGTGAGACATAAAAAGTTGAAAGTGACTGAGAATGGTGAGACATAAAAAGTTGAAAGTGACTGAGAATGGTGAGACATAAAAAGTTGAAAGTGACTGAGAATGGTGAGACATAAAAAGTTGAAAGTGACTGAGAATGGTGAGACATAAAAAGTTGAAAGTGACTGAGAATGGTGAGACATAAAAAGTTGAAAGTGACTGAGAATGGTGAGACATAAAAAGTTGAAAGTGACTGAGAATGGTGAGACATAAAAAGTTGAAAGTGACTGAGAATGGTGAGACATAAAAAGTTGAAAGTGACTGAGAATGGTGAGACATAAAAAGTTGAAAGTGACTGAGAATGGTGAGACATAAAAAGTTGAAAGTGACTGAGAATGGTGAGACATAAAAAGTTGAAAGTGACTGAGAATGGTGAGACATAAAAAGTTGAAAGTGACTGAGAATGGTGAGACATAAAAAGTTGAAAGCGACTGAGAATGGTGAGACATAAAAAGTTGAAAGCGACTGAGAATGGTGATACATAAAAAGTTGAAAGCGAATGAGAATGGTGAGACATAAAAGGTTGAAAGCGACTGAGAATGGTGATACATAAAAGGTTGAAAGTGACTGAGAATGGTGATACATAAAAGGTTGAAAGCGACTGAGAATGGTGATACATACAAAGTTGAAAGTGACTGAGAATAGTGATACATAAAAAGTTGAAAATGACTGAGAATGGTGAGACATAAAAAGTTGAAAGTGACTGAGAATGGTGAGACATAAAAGTTGAAAGTGACTGAGAATGGTGAGACAGAAAAAGTTGAAAGCGACTTAGAATGGTGAGACATAAAAAGTTGAAAGCGACTTAGAATGGTTAGACATAAAAAGTTGAAAGCGACTGAGAATGGTGATACATAAAAAGTTGAAAGTGACTGAGAATAGTGATACATAAAAAGTTGAAAGCGACTGAGAATGGTGATACATAAAAGTTTGAAAGCGACTGAGAATGGTGATACATAAAAGGTTGAAAGCGACTGAGAATGGTGATACATAAAAAGTTGAAAGTGACTGAGAATAGTGATACATAAAAAGTTGAAAGTTACTGAGAATGGTGAGACATAAAAAGTTGAAAGTGACTGAGAATGGTGATACATAAAAAGTTGAAAGCGACTGAGAATGGTGATACATAAAAAGTTGAAAGCGACTGAGAATGGTGATACATAAAAAGTTGAAAGCGACTGAGAATGGTGATACATAAAAAGTTGAAAGCGACTGAGAATGGTGATACATAAAAAGTTGAAAGCGACTGAGAATGGTGATACATAAAAAGTTGAAAGCGACTGAGAATGGTGATACATAAAAAGTTGAAAGCGACTGAGAATGGTGATACATAAAAAGTTGAAAGCGACTGAGAATGGTGATACATAAAAAGTTGAAAGCGACTGAGAATGGTGATACATAAAAAGTTGAAAGCGACTGAGAATGGTGATACATAAAAAGTTGAAAGCGACTGAGAATGGTGATACATAAAAAGTTGAAAGCGACTGAGAATGGTGATACATAAAAAGTTGAAAGCGACTGAGAATGGTGATACATAAAAAGTTGAAAGCGACTGAGAATGGTGATACATAAAAAGTTGAAAGCGACTGAGAATGGTGATACATAAAAAGTTGAAAGTGACTGAGAATGGTGATACATAAAAAGTTGAAAGCGACTGAGAATGGTGATACATAAAAAGTTGAAAGCGACTGAGAATGGTGATACATAAAAAGTTGAAAGTGACTGAGAATAGTGATACATAAAAAGTTGAAAGTTACTGAGAATGGTGAGACATAAAAAGTTGAAAGTGACTGAGAATGGTGAGACATAAAAAGTTGAAAGTGACTGAGAATGGTGAGACATAAAAGTTTAAAGTGACTGAGAATGGTGAGACATAAAAAGTTAAAAGTGACTGAGAATGGTGAGACATAAAAGGTTGAAAGCGACTGAGAATGGTGATACATAAAAGGTTGAAAGCGAATGAGAATGGTGAGACATAAAAGGTTGAAAGCGACTGAGAATGGTGATACATAAAAGGTTGAAAGCGACTGAGAATAGTGATACATAAAAGGTTGAAAGTGAATGAGAATGGTGATACATAAAAAGTTGAAAGTGACTGAGAATAGTGATACATAAAAAGTTGAAAGTGACTGAGAATGATGATACATAAAAAGTTGAAAGTGACTGAGAATGGTGATACATAAAAAGTTGAAAGCGACTGAGAATGGTGATACATAAAAAGTTGAAAGTGACTGAGAATAGTGATACATAAAATGTTGAAAGCGACTGAGAATGGTGAGACATAAAAAGTTAAAAGCGACTGAGAATGGTGATACATAAAAAGTTGAAAGTGACTGAGAATAGTGATACATAAAAGGTTGAAAGCGACTGAGAATGGTGATACATAAAAAGTTGAAAGTGACTGAGAATAGTGATACATAAAAAGTTGAAAGTGACTGAGAATAGTGATACATAAAAAGTTGAAAGTGACTGAGAATAGTGATACATAAAAAGTTGAAAGTGACTGAGAATGGTGAGACATAAAAAGTTGAAAGTGACTGAGAATGGTGAGACATAAAAGTTGAAAGCGACTGAGAATGGTTAGACATAAAAAGTTGAAAGCGACTGAGAATGGTGAGACATAAAAAGTTGAAAGTGACTGAGAATGGTGAGACATAAAAAGTTGAAAGCGACTGAGAATGGTGAGACATAAAAAGTTGAAAGTGACTGAGAATGGTGAGACATAAAAAGTTGAAAGTGACTGAGAATGGTGAGACATAAAAAGTTGAAAGTGACTGAGAATGGTGAGACATAAAAAGTTGAAAGTGACTGAGAATGGTGAGACATAAAAAGTTGAAAGTGACTGAGAATGGTGAGACATAAAAAGTTGAAAGTGACTGAGAATGGTGAGACATAAAAAGTTGAAAGTGACTGAGAATGGTGAGACATAAAAAGTTGAAAGTGACTGAGAATGGTGAGACATAAAAAGTTGAAAGTGACTGAGAATGGTGAGACATAAAAAGTTGAAAGTGACTGAGAATGGTGAGACATAAAAAGTTGAAAGTGACTGAGAATGGTGAGACATAAAAAGTTGAAAGTGACTGAGAATGGTGAGACATAAAAAGTTGAAAGTGACTGAGAATGGTGAGACATAAAAAGTTGAAAGTGACTGAGAATGGTGAGACATAAAAAGTTGAAAGTGACTGAGAATGGTGAGACATAAAAAGTTGAAAGTGACTGAGAATGGTGAGACATAAAAAGTTGAAAGTGACTGAGAATGGTGAGACATAAAAAGTTGAAAGTGACTGAGAATGGTGAGACATAAAAAGTTGAAAGTGACTGAGAATGGTGAGACATAAAAAGTTGAAAGTGACTGAGAATGGTGAGACATAAAAAGTTGAAAGTGACTGAGAATGGTGAGACATAAAAAGTTGAAAGTGACTGAGAATGGTGAGACATAAAAAGTTGAAAGTGACTGAGAATGGTGAGACATAAAAAGTTGAAAGCGACTGAGAATGGTGAGACATAAAAAGTTGAAAGCGACTGAGAATGGTGAGACATAAAAAGTTGAAAGCGACTGAGAATGGTGAGACATAAAAAGTTGAAAGCGACTGAGAATGGTGAGACATAAAAAGTTGAAAGCGACTGAGAATGGTGAGACATAAAAAGTTGAAAGCGACTGAGAATGGTGAGACATAAAAAGTTGAAAGCGACTGAGAATGGTGAGACATAAAAAGTTGAAAGCGACTGAGAATGGTGAGACATAAAAAGTTGAAAGCGACTGAGAATGGTGAGACATAAAAAGTTGAAAGCGACTGAGAATGGTGAGACATAAAAAGTTGAAAGCGACTGAGAATGGTGAGACATAAAAAGTTGAAAGCGATTGAGAATGGTGAGACATAAAAAGTTGAAAGCGACTGAGAATGGTGAGACATAAAAAGTTGAAAGCGACTGAGAATGGTGAGACATAAAAAGTTGAACGTGACTGAGAATGGTGAGACATAAAAGGTTGAAAGCGACTGAGAATGGTGATACATAAAAGGTTGAAAGCGAATGAGAATGGTGAGACATAAAAGGTTGAAAGCGACTGAGAATGGTGATACATAAAAGGTTGAAAGCGACTGAGAATAGTGATACATAAAAGGTTGAAAGTGACTGAGAATGGTGATACATAAAAAGTTGAAAGCGACTGAGAATTTTGATACATAAAAAGTTGAAAGTGACTGAGAATAGTGATACATAAAAAGTTGACAGCGACTGAGAATGGTGAGACATAAAAAGTTAAAAGCGACTGAGAATGGTGATACATAAAAAGTTGAAAGTGACTGAGAATAGTGATACATAAAAAGTTGAAAGCGACTGAGAATGGTGAGACATAAAAAGTTGAAAGCGACTGAGAATGGTGAGACATAAAAAGTTGAAAGCGACTGAGAATGGTGATACATAAAAAGTTGAAAGTGACTGAGAATAGTGATACATAAAAAGTTGAAAGCGACTGAGAATGGTGATACATAAAAGGTTGAAAGCGACTGAGAATGGTGATACATAAAAGGTTGAAAGCGACTGAGAATGGTGATACATAAAAAGTTGAAAGTGACTGAGAATGGTGAGACATAAAAGTTGAAAGTGACTGAGAATGGTGAGACATAAAAAGTTGAAAGCGACTGAGAATGGTGAGACATAAAAAGTTGAAAGCGACTGAGAATGGTGAGACATAAAAAGTTGAAAGCGATTGAGAATGGTGAGACATAAAAAGTTGAAAGCGACTGAGAATGGTGAGACATAAAAAGTTGAAAGCGACTGAGAATGGTGAGACATAAAAAGTTGAACGTGACTGAGAATGGTGAGACATAAAAAGTTGAAAGTGACTGAGAATGGTGAGACATAAAAAGTTGAAAGCGACTGAGAATGGTGAGACATATTTATCTCGAGGTTCGCGGCCGATGTTAATTTCCCTCTAAACCTAAAAATAGTTTTACACCCAAATTAATGTTGGCCTTTCTCTCTCTCTCACACACACACATCCGATGGGGGTGTTAAGATCGTCCATAGTAGTAAAAGAAAGGGGTCCCAGGCAGAACCCACATAAACGTCACGTCCCGTGCCTTGACCTCGATAGGGAGGCGTTAGGTGACGTTAATACTTGCAACCTGGAGTCGGTCCAGATTAAAAGGTCAAGGTTGGGGGTAAAGTATGGCCATATTTTTTATTTAAGTAGGTCGACCGCCTGGACAGGTTTGGTACTTGGTACATAGTGGATGTTCCTTTAACATTTTTTGGGGAACTAGAAACTGTAGAGAAACGTACTTGCCTTAGATAAGATAAATTGCCTTCCCCTGGATGGGTATGTTTTACATTGTTACAAGACTTGAAGTAATAAAGTCATTTAGACAAGATGTTATAAGACAACAAACACAAACAACAGCAAAACAACAATAAGAAAAAAAAAAAAAAAAAAAAAGCTTCTGCTTACCAGGCCTTCTGAAAAGGTCATAAGGGTTAAGACCTCAATCAACCACTTCAAGGTCTCACCTCAGTGTCTCGCCTCAGTGTCTCACCTCAGTGTCTCAGCTCAGTTTCTCGACTCAGTGTCTCGACTCAGTGTCTCGCCTCAGTGTCTCACCTCAGCGTCTCAACTCAGTGTCTCAGCTCAGTGTCTCACCTCAGTGTCTCACTGACTCGCCACGAGGTCTCAATAACGAAACTCTCACTAACCCCTTATCGCAGCGTTTCCCAAACTGTTAAGTTTCACGGACCGGCTGACAAGCTTCGAAACTGCACCAGGCACCGGTGCCAGATTTATTAAGTACATTTTCTTTCTATTTAAACATCAATATTCATGCTCTCTGGACCGGTAACGTAAGGCTTGCGACCCGGTGCTGGTCCACGAACCACCGTTTAGAGAACGCTAACTTATCGGATCTCAATAAATTCAACAATCAGAACACGTACTTTGTGCTGAATGAGATGCTTAATAAAATATCACAATTGCGTTTGGTGCGTAATAATTTTTTATTTTTTTTTTGGGGGGG
>CAXITT010000057.1:976180-997463 GCA_964033795.1 Lymnaea stagnalis
GGGGGGGGGATGGGGGGAGGGGGGTATTAGGCTGAGTCACATCTGTTGATACAACAGCAGAGCGGAAAACTGCGAGAAATAAACGCTGGGATTGTTTTGTGGCAAAGGCATTTTGCGATTTTAACATAAAGGTGTTAATTTTTTATTTTTTAGGGTTTCATGACAATTTTTGTCAAATTTGTGATTTTTTAAGCCAATAAGCGCTCGACGTCTTCTAGATCTAGTCTCCAGCTCTAGGTGTATCTAGAGCAGTTGTTTTCAACGTGTGGGTCGCGACCCCATTGGTGGGATCGAACGAACATCTCACAGGGGTCGCCTAAGACGATCGGAAAACACATACTTTATTGAAGTATCCACGAAAATAATTTTGTGGTTGAGGGGTAACCGCAACACGAGGAACTGTATTAAGTGGTCGCGGCATTAGTAGGTTGAGAACCACTGATCTAGGGTGTTTTCCAGGTATATGCACAGGTTTGGGGTGGGGGTTGGGGGCGGGGCAGAGTGTCTTAGAACCGATTAGACAAAAACATCAGTTACATTAACTTGACTATTTCCTGGTCCGTAGGGCCTGTGCAAGGGTTGCCTCTTTGTTAACCACTTAGGTGGCCGAGCTGTCTAATTGTGGGCTGGAGTTCAATCCCCCCCCCCTTTTCCATAATCCTACACAAGCAAAAAACATCACCAGCGACCCGGGTTGATGGGATCCGTTTACCTTATGTGGTAAAAATAGAAGGAGAACTGTGAATTTAATCCCGGAGATTGAGTCCTGTAGGCAGTATGCCATTTGCGCAATGAAAATTCCGGCAACTCCTGCTGCGCCAATGGTGCCAAGCTGTATCATCCACACGTGACGTTGCCTAGGGTTAGGCCTTTTCATATTCGCGGAGTGAGGTGATTTTCTCTCTAGGGAGTCGGCTTATAGTCTTAATGGTAAATGTCAGGCCTTGTGATTTCGTCCTGCGAAGTCTACACCATCGTCACACCCCAAAGGAAAAAAAAAAAAGCTCTTTTGAAAAGTACTTTTTAAAAATGATAAAACACCTGTATTATAGCTCACGTTTATGGCAACAAACCTTAATTAACACACACAGTAACACACTTTCACTAACGTGTGGCTTTATAGCCTCATGTCACCCCACCCCACACACTCATATTTACCAATGGAAGATTCATGTCCCAATGGGCTACTCAACTATCAATGAAATCATCAAAAATCAAAACATATCTCACAGTTCGCTTTTGCGCTTTCGACTCGGCGTCAGCTCTGGGGCCCGTTTATTTTACAACCGACCATTAGTCGCGATCTCCTGTGGACAACCTCCGCCTCACGTGCGCCCAACGCAACATGACAGATCGCATCCCTAAGAAACATTGTTCGAACGGCGATTATTTTTAATAGGCGACGTCATCACACGAGTTCTCCGGAGGCTGAGACGCCATCCCTAGGGAGCTTTTTCGAGCCATTAGCTTTTAGAGAGCAGCTAGGTGTCCTTTTGTTGTTTTTTTTTTGTAAAAAATCCCCCGGGTTGGGCAAAGTAGCGACATTTGATACAACCGGCCGAGTTAAGCCGTCCCTGGAGCTCAGCGGCTCCAGCCGCTGGCGTCGTGGAATATCCGTGTTTATTAATTCGTGTCAATGTGTTTGGAGCTGTGATTGAAACCTGAATGTGTGTGTGTGTGTGGGGGGGGGTGTTTGTGTGCCCATAAATGTGTGTGTGTGTGGGGGGGGGATGTGTGTGCGTTGTGGATATTCCTGTTCGGGTTTTTTAATTTTTAATTTTTATTTTGAGCGCTGGGTGGGGAAATTTCTGTGCATGGTGTGGTATTTTTGTCTGTTAGGTAAGTGGGTTGTATGTGACGTCAGGCAGATTTGTGTGGGTGGGATTGGGAAAGGGGGTAATTTGAGTGTGTGGCTTGAAAATGTATGTGTGTGTGTTCGTTACACTCATTCGATACACTGCGTGTCCATACGCCGTCTTGTCGCAGATGCGCTTTTCATTAGCCCATAAGTTCTCGTGGAAAATCTCGGCTAATAATTTTACCAAACGTGTAGCTTGATCTAAGCACACGACAAAAATGGGTCACTTAATATCTCTGCAGGACGAAAGGGTTGGTTAATTTATTCACAGGACAAAATGGGTTTGTTAATTTATTCACAGGACAAAATGGGCTTGTTAATTTATTCACAGGACGAAATGGGCTTGTTAATTTATTCACAGGACAAAATGGGTTTGTTAATTTATTCACAGGACAAAATGGGCTTGTTAATTTATTCACAGGACAAAATGGGTTTGTTAATTTATTCACGGGACAAAATGGGTTTGTTAATTTATTCACGGGACAAAATGGGTTTGTTAATTTATTCACAGGACAAAATGGGTTTGTTAATTTATTCACAGGACAAAATGGGCTTGTTAATTTATTCACAGGACAAAATGAGTTTGCTAACTTATTCACCACCTCAAAATGAGTTTTTGTTGAATCAACTACAACTTAATTGGACTAATCGGTTTTACTGCCGGGGAAAACCTTGCTGATCATTTCAAAAGAAGCCTATTCAATTATTTAAACGGAAGTTAAGCCCGGGATAATCCTTTTGATACAAACTCATTACTTTTTTAAAAAAAATATTTAAAAAAAACAAAAACATCAAAAACACCTTCAATGTAATATCTTCGCAAATGGATTTATATGACACGTGATGGTTTTTGACTGGACGATATCATCCCTCGCGACAGGCAGAGGTCAAAACTAAAACTTGACAAAACCCAGCAGACGGAAAATGACGTATGGTTAGGTGTCATATCGACCCCGGAGGGGGGGGGTGGGGTGGGGTGAGGGCGGGGGGGAAGGGGGGGCGAGGAGATGCTACATGGCGTCTTAGAAGGGGGTCACTTTCGTTAATGAAATTTTGAGACAGCTAAACGGGAAAAGTTTAGGGGGGGGGGGGGGGGGGGGGGGGGGGGGGGGGGGGGGGGGTGGGGGGGAAGGGTTGTGTGTCTGTGATCGTTGATGTCATCTGAAATATTCAGTATGATTTCTCCTCAACGTCTCCAGCTCACGTCTGCTGCTGGATTTCTGGCCTGGGTGTTAGAGACACGTGCTTTCAATGATCGTCTTGTCGACGGGCTGCTGGGTCACAGGCATCGCGTGGGCATTATATATCTAGATGGTCAAGTGTTGTAATATTTGAACATCACAACCCTCTTTTTTCTTCTTCTTACAATTTCAACTTTGAATGCAGGAGGAAAGCAAATAAACCAACAACAAAAAAAGTCAGACGTTCTTCAAAAGTCACGTGACGGCTCTGGGGAGTCGACATACATTCTTCACACCAACTCAGGATAAATGCACCGGAAATTTAATATCAACTAATCACTTTTTTTTTTTTAAAATTTACATTACACCATTTAGTGTGTGCATAAGACGACAGTAATTGTGTGCACAAGACGACAGTAACTGTGTGCACAAGACACTCGTAATTGTGTGTGCTCACGACACCATTTAATGTGTGCACAACACACTCGTAAGTGTGTGCAAAAGACTAGAGACTGACCGAAAGTGATTATTTGATTTCGGCCGAAGCCGAAAATAGGCCGAAAGTTAAAAATGACTTTCGGCCGAAACCGAAGCCGAAACCGAAGCCGAAAATGAAATATTTAGATATTTTGAAATTCGTTCCCGCATACATTCTGCATACATCGAAAATGATGGAAGAAAGTATAAACATTTACATTCTTTTTATAAAAAATGAGATAATCGTGAATATTAATAAATAAACATCTAATATAACATCTTGTTGTTAAAGATCGTTTAGTTTGTTCTTAAAGATCGCTTAGTTTGTTGTTAAAGATCGTTCTGTTTTTTTTGTTAATCATCATTCTGTTTTTTTTGTAAATGGTCGCTATATTTGTTCTTAAAGATCGGTTAGTTTGTTCATAAAAATCGCTTAGTTTGTTGTTAAAAATATATTTTTTTTTAAGATCGCTTAGTTTGTTCTTAAGGATCGCTTATTTTTTGTTTAAAGATCTTTTAGTTTGTTATTAAAGATCATTTAGTTTTTTTCAAAAAAGATCGCTAAGTTTGTTCTTAAAGATCGCTAAGTTTGTGTTATTAAAACATCATTTAGTTTGTTCTTAAAGATCGCTAAGTTTGTGTTATTAAAACATCATTTAGTTTGTTCTTAAAGATCGCTAAGTTTGTGTTATTAAAACATCATTTACTTTGTTCTTAAAGATCGCTAAGTTTGTGTTATTAAAACATCATTTAGTTTGTTCATAAAGATGGCTAAGTTTGTTCTTAAAGATCATTGATTTTGTTTGTATAGATCTTTTAGTTTGTTAATAAAAATCGTTTAGTTTGTTCTTAAAGATCGCTTATTTTGCTGTCGAAGATCGCTTAGTTTTTTCATAAAGATTGCTTAGTTTTTTCTGATAGATAATTGATTTTGTTCCTTAAGATCGATTAGTTTCTTCTTAAAGATCTTTTAGTTTGTTCCTAAAGAGCATTTAGTTTTCTGTTAAAGATCGCTTAGTTTATTCTTATAAATCATTTAGTTTACTATTAAAGATCATTTGTTTTGTTCTTAAAGATCACTAAGTTCGTTCTTAAAAATCGTTTTGTTGGTTCTTAAACATCGCTTAATTTGTGCTTAAAGATCGTTTAGTTTGTTCTTAAATGTCGTTTAGTTTGTTCTTAAATGTCGTTTAGTTTGTTGTTAAATGTCGCTTTTGCTGAGAATTAGATCAAAATCCGGCCGAAAAGTCTAAGTCAATTTCGGCCGAAATCGAAAAAAAAACGAAAGTTAACTTTTCTATTTCGGCCGAAACCGAAGCCGATATTCGGTCGGTCTCTACACGAGACAACAATAAGGGTGTGCACAAGACGCCAGTAAGTGTGTGCACAAGACACCAGTAAGTATGTGCACAAGACACCAATAAGTGTGTGCACCAGTCACTCGTAAGTGGATGCACAAGGCACCACTAAATTTGGATCAAATGGACCTATATTGCTAATTATAATCACAAGACACTCGTAAGTGTGCACACCATACACTCGTAAGTGTGTGCACAAGACACTAGTAAGTGTGTGCACCATACACTCGTAAGTGTGTGCACCATACACTAGAAAGTGTTTGCATCAGACACTTGTAATAATTGTGTGCAACAGACACTAGTAAGTGCGTGCACCAGACACTTGTAAGTGTGTGGACCAGACACTTGTAAGTGTGTGCCCTAGACACTTGTAAGTATGTTCCCCAGACACTTGTAAGTGTGTCCACCAGACACTTGTAAGTGTGTGCACCAGACACTTGTAAGTGTGTGTACCAGACACTTGTAAGTGTGTGCACCAGACACTTGTGTGTGCACCAGACACTTGTAAGTGTGTGCACCAGACACTTGTAAGTGTGTGTACCAGACACTAGTACGTGTGTGCGCCGGACCATTACATTATTTTGAAAGTTAAAGCATATAAAATCTTCTACTATTACTTCTAATAATTCACGGTACAAAACGGCAATAATGAACAGGCTTATGTCAAATTTACTGAACTGGTGAAGTGTAATGACATGAACAGCACCATCATGTACTAGAGCAAAAAAACAAAGTCTGAAAATTCTTTAATGAAATCCAAAAATTTTAATCTGATACTCCACTTAATTATCTCTCTTTATAGTAGTTAATGATTTAAAATACACGTGACAAAGACAGAACTGCAATGGCTCTGGCATCTCTGGTCAAAAACCATTTTTCGAGTTATTTTTTTGATTTGCAATATCGCCCACCAGCGATGTTGTGCAAGAATTGAATTTTAAATAACTAAATTAAATACGGCACGGACACTTTAACTAGACAACAACAACCAAAAAACAACATAAAAATGAAAATTTAAAAAAAAAAAACAATAAATAAATAAAGGGAAAAAATAATTGGATAAAAAATTAAAAGCAATAATGGATACATCAATTTTAGATAGATTATACGGCAATTTGTGACAGTTTGTACAGCAATTTGTGACAGTTTGTACGGCAGTTTGTTACAGTTTGCACGGCAATTTGTGACAGTTTGTACGGCAGTTTGTGACAGTTTGTACGGCAATTTGTGACCGTTTGTACAGCAATTTGTGACAGTTTGTTTGGCAATTTGTGACAGTTTGTACGTCAGTTTGTGACAGTTTGTACGACCGTTTGTGACAGTTTGTACGGCATTTGTGACAGTTTGTACAGCAATTTGTGACAGTTTGTACGACCATTTGTGACAGTTTGTACGATCATTTGTGACAGTTTGTACAGCAATTTGTGACAGTTTGTACGACAGTTTGTGACAGTTTGTACAGCAATTTGTGACAGTTTGTACGGCACTACTTTTCACACAATAAACCATATATTCATGCGACATACTGAAAGGTGTGGATGACTCACTGAAAGGTGTGGATGACTCACTGAAAGGTGTGGATGACTCACTGAAAGGTGTGGATGACTCATTGAAAGGTGTGGGTGGCACATTGAACGGTATGGATGACTCACTGAAAGGTGAGGATGACTCACTGAAAGGTGTGTATGACTCACTGAAAGGTGTGGATGACTCATTGAAAGGTGTGGGTGGCACATTGAACGGTATGGATGACTCACTGAAAGGTGTGGATGACTCACTGAAAGGTGTGGATGACTCATTGAAAGGTGTGGGTGGCACATTGAACGGTATGGATGACTCACTGAAATGTATGGATGACTCACTAAAAGGTTTGGATGACTCACTGAAAGGTATGGATTTCTCACTGTAATGTATGGAGGACTCGATGACTTACTGAAAGATATGGATGACTCACTGAAAGGTATGGATGGCAAACTGAAAGGTATGGATGAAACAAAGGTGAGAGACCCACAGTCAGGATGAATATACCTCAAATGAATCTTCACAAATGTCAAAAAAAAAAAAAAATTGTATTTTTATTGACATTTCAGACTTGAATTATTATTATTTTAATTCTTTAGACGTCAGCTGTAAAAGAATATTGTAATGTGCCGCTTAATGAATATTTTTAATGTGCCAAAGATATGGATGACTCACTGAAAGGTATGGATGGCAAACTGAAAGGTATGGATGAAACAAAGGTGAGAGACCCACAGTCAGGATGAATATAGCTCAAATGAATCTTCACAAATGTCAAAAAAAAAAAAAATTGTATTTTTATTGACATTTCAGACTTGAATTATTATTATTTTAATTCTTTAGACGTCAGCTGTAAAAGAATATTGTAATGTGCCGCTTAATGAATATTTTTAATGTGCCGCTTAATGAATATTGTAATGTGAAGTTTAATAAATATTTTGAGTGTGCCGCTTAATGAATATTGTTATGTGCCGCTTAATGAATATTGTTATGTGCGGCTTAATGAATATTGTAATGTGCAGCTTAATCAATATTGTAAGGTGTCGATTAATGAATATTTTTAATGTGCCGCTTAATGAATATTGTAATGTGCCGCTTAATCAATATTGTAAGGTGTCAATTAATGAATATTTTTAATGTGCCGCTTAATGAATATTGTAATGTGTCGCTTAATGAATATTGTAATGTGCCGCTAAATGAGTATTTTAATGTGTCAATTAATGAATATTTTTAATGTGCCGCTTAATAAATATTGTAACGTGCCGCTTAATGAATATTGTAATGTGCCGCTTAATGAATATTGTAATGTAACGGTTAATGAATATTGTAATGTGCCGCTTAATGAATATTGTTATGTGCCGCTTAGTGAGTATCGTAATTCATAATGTGCCGCTTAACGAATATTGCAATAGACCGAAACAGGAGCTGAAATACGTAGGTGTACCATGTCAAATAAGAAACCCTCACGATAGAATTATACACGGTGGTGTTTTTGTGTGTGTGTAGGTGTGTGGGTGTGTGTGTGGGTGTGTGTGTGTGTGGGTGTGTGGGTGTAGGTGTGTGGGTGTGCGGGTGTGGGTGTGGGTGTAGGTGTGGGTGGGTGTGTGTGTGTGTGTATGAAGTTCAGACTCTCGGCAAAGGGTCTGATATTTCGTCTCAATTTCATTGCTGTAACGTCTTCACAGATTCCATTCCCACACCAAGAAACAACTTCGTAACACAATTTCAGCGAACCCATGATTGAGACACATAAATGACAGGCGTTTTTTTTTTTTTTTTTTTTGGTAAACGAACTTTAGTGTGTGTGAGTGAGTGAGTGTGTGTGTGCGTGTGTGTGTGTTGTGTGTATGTGTGTGTGTGTGTTTGTCGTGTGGGGGGGGGAGGCATTCGTCTCCATGCTGCTCGCTTAGTGCACCAATGTCAAATCTCCATGTTTCCTCGGCGATCCACCACCAGACTCGGTTCATCTCCATAGTCAGAATAAATCAGGGGATCTCAAAACGTCTGATTCCTTGAACCACATACTATTACGGGCGTGTTTGTGTATTTAAAAAAATAATAAATTGTTTATATTGTTTTCGGCTGCACCCCAAGGTGTAGGCAGACGTTGGATCTGACGCAGAGAAGTGGTAAAAAAAAAAAAAATATATGACTGAAAGGTGTTGAAAGATAACACCAGCCACATGACACTTTAAAACTACAAACAAAAAAAAAAAGTAATTCACCGAAACAAAGATGAGCTCCGAGACAAGTTTTTAAAAAAAATTCAGGAGAAATGAAAATTTTTTATTTTTTTTATATTTTTTTTTTTTTTAAAGTTATCAAAAAGTATTTTCATTTTCTCCTGACATTTTTTTCAGGAGTAATGAAAATGTTTTTTTATAACTTAAAAAAAAATAAATTCTTCGTCTACTTTGTCTCTGGCTTACTCTTTAGTTTAATAAACAGCACGCTTTGTCCTAAACCGCTACAAGAATACCTCTAGTGTTGGCAGCATGCTAGAAACGCTAGGCTGGTCACCATTGGAGAAACGACGACGACAATCCAGGCTCTCCATGATGTACAAGATAAATAATGGGCTGGTCCACTGTTCCAGTATTAAACAGAAACTCGTCCCTCTCCCCCATAGACAGCAGACGACAATCCAGGCTCTCCATGATGTACAAGATAAATAATGGGCTGGTCCACTGTTCCAGTATTAAACAGAAACTCGTCCCTCTCCCCCATAGACAGCGACGAGGCCATGACAGGCAATTCAGGCTCCTACCAGCAAGAAGCCTGTATAGGAGCTGCTCATTCCTGCCCAAGACAATCAGGGACTGGAACAATCTTTCAAAAGGAACGGTTGAGGCGACAACACTAGACACATTTGTGTCTATTGCCTCCAGCCTTCAAACCCCTTGTGCATGATTTCCTCATCAACACCATTAACAGAAACATTGCAAATCCCATCTGCATGCATAGGAGCCAAAATGATCAATAAATTGATCGTGGGCCCTTAAGATATAGAAGAAGAAGAAGAAGAAACACATGATTTTCTCAGCAGCAAATTTGAATCAAACTTTCTCTGTGCTGGACGCAAAAAACCGCAAACAACCCATTTGGTAAGTTTATAAAGGGAACAAATTTAAAAAATCGGACCTAGTTTTACTTCGTGGATAAAAAACTGTTTAAGTAAATTACTTCATCGACTTCAACATAGAACATTATAGAGATTCACAACAAGACCCGGAGTTCAAAACAAACAGATATTTGGACTGCAGTTTGGGGGGATTAAGAGTCAGCAGTTTGGGGGGAATTGAGAGTCAGCAGTTTTGGGGGAATTGAGAGTCAGCAGTTTGGGAGAAATGAGAGTCAGCAGTTTGGGGGAATTGAGAGTCAGCAGTTTGGGGGAATTGAGAGTCAGCAGTTTGGGAGAAATGAGAGTTAGCAGTTTGGGGGAATTGAGAGCCAGCAGTTTCAGGGAATTGAGACCCACCAGTCTTGATGAAATCATCTCGTTGCAAATCACTGACCCTCCCCGCGATTAGGAGGTCAAGGGCCACAAACGGGGCTCAGAGCTATACTTGAGTTAGGGGCACTGGGACCTGGGTTACGACAGGCACGATCTCCACTTTTTTTGTTTTGTTTTTGTTGTTGTCTTCTCTTCCTTTCCAATGATCGAAGACAGGTCGGCCTTATAGGTACGAACATGCATTTCTATCCGTGAGTAGATATCTTGATTGGTTGGCTTTGACACGATTGTGTCTAACATGTTTATAGCAACCCTCTGATTTATCGCATCTGAGTTTTTAATTTATCGTCCATGGGCTTTTAGCAACTTCAAGTTACTTATTTATCTAATTTGTTTTAAAAGATGACATTCGCGAAAAAATAAATGTTACTTCTCACCTTATAAAAAGAATAAATGATCTGATTAAATCGGCGTAGCTGTTAGATGATTACCAGGTCACAAACTCTTTGGCCAGGAAGGCTCACAGTGCCCGAATGATTGTACTGAATTGCTGTAATGAGAAGGGCATATAACTCTGGTGCAGCTATGGTTTTTTTTTTATGATGAAAGGAAGCATAACTCTTGTGCTGCCATTACGTTTATAAGTCGATCGGTCATGATTACACTTACCGCCCCCTAATGGGCTGCCTAGGATCTATTTTTTTGTTCATACTGGGGCTAGAATATACCCCCCCTCCCCCCCCCCCCCGATTTGGAGGACTCTTCTTAAACAAGATTCTGCTCTACAGTATTCAAGGCTATTTAAATAGAGGAGGAGGAGGACGTCATGTATTGGAAAATGTGTGGAGTCAAAACAATGTGGAGTCTTTCATTTAGTATAACTAAAAATATCAGGTTTAAGATTGTCTAAAAATGTGATGTGATGGCCACTAGACGAGTTGCTCAAAAGGTGATGTTTTTATTTTGTGTATGTAGAGAGAAAAAAAAATCTACTTTAGTGAAACTATTTCTGATTTAGTGAGACTACTTCAACATTAGTGAGACTATTTTAGCTCAGTGCGACTCTTTCGTTTGCAATAGTGAGATTACTTCATCTGTAGTGAGACTAATTCTAACCGTAATGAGACGGTCCTACCAGCATCCAGGCAGTCCTACTGTAAGCTTCACTTTGTTTACATTTCAACATCACGTGACACATTTAGAACGAAGGTAAATTGATTTCTTTTTTTTTTTTTTTTTTTTTTTTGAGGGGGGGGGGGTGGGAGAAATTACTTTAAGTTATTTATAGAATATAGTTGTCTCACTCAGTATCAGTGGCCGCAATGATAAGCCTACAAACGCTTTAAAGCCACCTATCGTGGTGTTATCCTTCTCGTCGCGGTGTTGTTTATCATAAGGCGATGCCGCGCCGAGATAGTCATCAGTTGATCGGACGAGTCCACGGCTTTAAGTGCCCCCTTTTTTCTTTCTTTTCAATAAGTAAAACTGTCTACCTGCAGTATCACTGTAAGGCACGCCAGGCCCCCCCACCCCCCCCTCCCCTACCCCCATTAAAAAAACGATGGCACAAAATCTTATCTTTCGTCTGACGACCGTCTGCTGAACAGTCTTGATTCTCTCCTCCTAGCCCCCTCAATGCTCTTCTGTGGAAATGATTTCGCAAGGAGGAAAACCAAAAAAAAACAACAAAAAACAAAAAACGACCAAGTTTTAAAGCACCTTTTTTGTTTTGTTTACGTCTGTTTCGGCCGCTGGAAGTTTTGATGTGTGTGGTTTGATTGACTTGGAACAGGTGAATGGTGCGTGAAAAAGATGGGTCGCCTGGCGACCTGGCTGATGGACACATTTGGGACCTATATATATATATATATAGATCATACTATTTCATTTCATTTACGTAAATGTGAATGTTTGTTTGCGGGTTTGTTCCACATACGTTTTTACATGAATTGATTGACCGTGACCAAACTTGGCACATATATCCATCATTATCCAGAATAAAATACTGGGGGGGGGGGGTATGAATGCTTTATAAGATTCCGTTTGGGGAATGAGCTATATAAATACAATTAACAACATATCTCCTACATAAACAAATAGATCTTGACCAAACTTAGTACACATACACTTGATGATCCATATCCAGAATAAAATACTGGGGGGGGGGGGGTATGAATGCTTTATAAGATTCCGTTTGGGGAATGAGCTATATAAATACAATTAACAACATATCTCCTACATGAACAGATAGATCTTGACCAAACTTAGTACACATACACTTGATGATCCATATCAAAATACCGGAGGGTATTGAACTCATACTATCCATCCCTCTGGGGCCAGGGGTCCCATTACATTTTCCTTATATAAGGTATATACATATCAATAGGCTTAGACAACGCCTAAAGTTTTAAGTGAATTTTTTAATCTAGACCTTAGTTTGGTAGGTATAGCAATATTCTTCATTGTCCGTATTGAAATATCGGTGGATTTAAAAATGAATAATAGCCAATCCATTCAGGGCCGGTCTAGACTTTTCCAGAAAGCTCGATAATTTAAAAAAAAAGCTTTATCTATGTCAATTTTAAACCGATTTTAATTGGATAACTTTTAAATTTTAAGTCTATTATTTATCTGACCGATTTTTATAGGGACCCCCATCACAGGCAAAGCAAAATCGATACATTTATGGAATGTGTCACTCGCCGGGGCCCCTCCTTTCAATTTAAATTGACGTTAGTTATAGTAGTGCATTAAGTTGTGTAATTTTTCGTATTCTAAAAATATTTACGAAGACAAGTCACTTTATACACGTTTTGGGAAGGATATTAAATTTAGGATAGAATTTCCAGAAAGTTCTATATTATTCTAGGTGGATATAATGGAATCTAAAAGCGTATTGAAATGATATTTCAGTTCTATTAATATCTATAATTTATTTTCTCTAAACATACCCTCCTAATCCTACCGGGGAAAAAAAAATGACAATGGGAACATAATCGCACCGAGGAACTGGGGTTCTAAAGGGGAAAGAAATCCAGCAGTAAAGTGGAACCTACGGGTAACGCGATCCCATCAAGTAACGAGATGAGCTCGGGATCATATCAAGAAACGGGCTCCCATTGGAGACGGGATCACAAAGAGAACGGGATCCTAACGGGACACGGGATCACACAGAGAACGGGATCCTAACGGGACACGGGATCACACAGAGAACGGGATCCTAACTCAAGCGGAATCCTAACGGGACACGGGATCAAACAGAGAACGGAATCCTAACGGGACACGGGATCCCTCCGTGTTCGGGACCTCATGGGATCGGGATCCCACTGGGAAGCAGTATCATAGCGGAATCGGGATTCCACCGGGGAACGGGATCGCGATCCTACATGGATCGTGGTCCCATCGGGATTTGGGATCCGAACTTGGTCGGGATCCCAACGAGACACTATCGGCAAATGGTAAAACGCCTTGCAGAAAATCGTTACTTTTCCGAATGCAATCCCGGGCTACGCCGGGTATGTGGGCGAGTATATATATAATAATAATGAAAATTCGTTTGTGAGTTGGTGGGTTTGTTCCACAAAGGCTCTTACATGGAGTGATGGATCTTGACCAATCTTTGCACATGTATCCATCATTATCCAGAATCAAATACTAGGGGTTTATGAACTTTTCATAACATTCCGCTTGGGGCCGAGGGCCCCCGAATTCGTTTTTTAAAATGTTATTATATGAGCTATATAAATAAAATGACTAGCAAATACTCCTACACGAATAGATTTATCTTGACCAAACTTAGCACACATACACTTGATTACCCATATTCAAATACCTAAGGGTACTGAACTCATAATATTCATTCCTCTGGGGCCGGAAGCCCCATTTCATTTTATACTTATAAGATCTATAAATATCAATAGGCTTAATACTCCGACGTGAATAGATGGATCTTGACCACACGTAGTACACACACCACTTGATTGTCCACATTCAAATACCTAAGGGTACTGAACTCATAACATCCATTTTCAGCTTAAGTGTTCCAAATTGCTATCGCCGTAAGTTGGGTTTTCCAAAAACCAAGATTACAATAAGTAAAATAGTTTGTGAAACAATAATTTTAAAAACATAAGCTGGTAACGGATTAAAATATTTTTTTGAAATATGTCAAATATAAGAAATAAGAAATGAAGTCCAGGGAAATTGAGGATCAATAGTGGGAGAGTATTGATTAGTCCTTTATTAATTATTGTTTATTATAACAATCGTGGCCTTGTGGAGGGGGGGGGGAGTGACCCCTACCACCCCACCCACAGGGGGGGGGTTCACCTTCAGAGAGAACGGCGTCGGCATTTTTCAAGCAAAATATGTGCATTAATAGATATGGGAGGGGGGAAGGGTGCATAAATTCAGGCTTTGCCCCTGGGCGCAGATTTCGCTCTCCATGATCCCGATGACAACGTAATGCGATATTTATGACATATTCATGTGCTCATTTATGACAGTGAGCAAAGTTATACAGTATCGGTCAAGCCAGAGTGTGCGTAGCCTATATGGCAAAGCTTTCAAAGGGCCTTCACGGATATGAAGTCTCATGACCGAACATGGTTTGTACTCTGGCAGACGATGTCACAGAACGTTAACTCCCACCAGATGGAAGCGTTCAGGGACTTGTTTAAAGGGTGTGGGGGGGGGGGAGAGAGGAGGTGTGGATTCCTGAATTTATTATATTGTTAAAAAAAACAAAACAAAAAAAAAAACCAGAAATATCCTGGAATAGTTTGTGTCGATGCAAAACTGTCTTTAAACAAAAAAATAATTTAAAAAATTAAAATTAAATTGTATAGCTACTGCCAAGAACATTAATCCAGGGGTAAACAAAATATATATATTTGTAAGTTATCACCCATGAATAACTAATGTAGCAAAAGATATCCATTAGCAAAGCCAATGTTAAACATGTCCTCGACATTCCTTCTCAAGAACTCGGCCAGGCTAAAATTCATTTTAAAATTGGAGCTTACGTAAACTAACTTTTGATTTTTAAAAAAAAAAAAAAAAAAAAAAAAAAATTAAAAAACAAAAAATTTTTATTTTAAAAAAAAAAAAAAAAAAAAAAAAAAAATTTAGAATCTCATACATTAAAGCTTTATGCGAAAATAACCAAAACCACAACACATTAACGATTTGTCCGAAAATAACCATAAACACAACACATTAACCATTTGTCCGAAAATAACCATAAACACAACACATTTACGATTTGTCCGAAAATAACCATAAACACAACACATTAACGATTTGTCCGAAAATAACCAAAACCATAACACGCTAACGCTTTGTCCGAAAATAACCACCGGACAAGTTATTAATTCGAGTCGTATCCTATAATTTTAAAAATATTTTTAACCCACTCTTATGAGCGCTGTCCGAGTGAGGGGTAGGCTCCATGTCTTTAAGCCCGCCCTTTCGTAACCCCTTTTAAGCCAAGTTTGGGATCTGGGTTCCAATACACTGTGTTAATATTGTGCATTTCTACATCTGTCACCATGAAACAACCTATGAGCTCGCATTAAAAAAAAAACATATATGATTGCTTTATTATTTTTTTTTGGGGGGTGCGGAGGTGGGGGGGGGGTTGTGGGGTTTGGTGGATGTCTTTCGACTACCCCTTAGAATCCCCCTGTGCTCCCCCTCGGGGAGGCGTGGCTTAGGCTTCCGATCCCTGTCCTTCACACTCACTGTATACCATGAAACAACCTATGAGCTCGCATTAAAAAAAAAACATATATGATTGCTTTATTATTTTTTTTTGGGGGGTGCGGAGGTGGGGGGGGGGTTGTGGGGTTTGGTGGATGTCTTTCGAATACCCCTTAGAATCGCCCTGTGATCCCCGTCGGGGAGGCGTGGCTTAGGCTTCCGATCCCTGTCCTGGACACTCACTGTATGCAAAACAGTTACAGAATGTCTATGATGTATAATTTAATTTTTTTTTAAAATGCCATCGTCGAATTACATATTTAAAAAAATGAATTTAGCTGAACCCAGAGCTCGGCAAACCCATCAGTCAAAAAGAGCCCAAAAAATCAGCAGCGGGAAGAGTGAAAAAAAATAATTTGAGAGCCCAATTTCTTTGCAAGACCCTGTCAAGAACCATGTTTTTTCGGAGTCGAAACCGATTTTTTGGCCGACTCGCAGAGCCGCACTCAGATCGTTAAAGAGCCCGCATGCGGCTTGCGAGCCGCGATTTGCCGACCCCCAGGCTTAAACCAAGCGAAGTAAGATCACCGGGTAATTTAACATCGCATTTGCCCTGAACTCATATCTCCATCCTGGCCGATTACAACAACAAAAAAAATGTTTAAACAATATTTTTTTTGGACTCATAAACAATGTTCAAAAATAGATGTGACTAAATCAGGCATGTGTTTGGATCACTGTTTCCAAACTGGGACTCCATGCGTTAAGGGAAATCCTATAACACACGAAAAAAACGAAAAAAAAACCCAACAACAACAAAAAAAAACAACTATTCTCTTTCAATTCCCTGGTTCATATTTGGTTGGACTTCAATTTAGCGCTGTATGCGGGATTTGAAATATATCAAAATAAAAAATTCCCCTATTTAACAACACATGCCACTAACACTATCAGAGGCTCAATGTCACGAAGGAAGAAACACAAACATTTCCTGATAACTGCGGCTAATGAGGCTCTTAAATCTAACACAAGGGCGTTTGGTGCGTAAGGTTTAATTTTTAAAAAAAAATAGTTTTGTAATAAATCTATGGTTTGGGAGATTTGAATATTAATATAGTTCAGGGGCGGTGACGCATCGAGGTTTGGGGGTAGCACTAACTGGGGAACTTATAAAGTGCGTTGCTTGCATGCATGATCTGTTCGCCATTGTTTGGCGGGCTATACCTATTGTAAATGGTCTAATATGTCTGAGTGATTTGATCGGAGAGGGTTGATCGGAACATGGCATAACACCCCCGAAGAAAAACCCGTTGAATGGCTGACACTAAGCAACAGGGACAGTATTGATGTTTATGTTGTTGTTGTTGTATGTAAAAAAAAAAAAAACAACAAACAAAAGCACACACATCAATACAAAAAAGGTAAGATGTGTGTTAAAAGCATAAAATTTAAGTTAAGGGCAGGTTGACATTTACCAAGCTTAATCCTCAAAAAAAAAAAAAAAAAAAAAAAGGCGAAAATATATATGTTCACAAATAAATGGGCAAAGTGTGTGGGTGTGTGTGTGGGGGGGGGGCACTTTCATCTTTACCTGGAGATTGTAAGTTTCACTGATTAGTTCTTCCCGCGTTCCATCACAACCTACAGACTGTTCCCATTGGTGAGAATTAAAACAGAAAAAAAAAAAAAAAAAAAAAAAAGGCGAAAATATATATGTTCACAAATAAATGGGCAAAGTGTGTGAGTGTGTGTGTGGGGGGGGGGCACTTTCATCTTTACCTGGAGATTGTAAGTTTCACTGATTAGTTCTTCCCGCGTTCCATCACAACCTACAGACTGTTCCCATTGGTGAGAATTTAACTGACTCATTTAAACATATTGTACACTGTACACATTCATATCAACATAGGTATACTCTGTACATACTCATATAAACATAGGTGTACACTTTACACATTCATACCAACATAGTTGTACACTGTACGCACTACGCACTCATTTTAAAATAGGCGTACACACTCGTAGAGGCGTACTTGTACACTGTAGCTGTGTTCAAGAATTGCAGGCGTAGGTGTGTGTGGTGTATTTGGTGTGGGTGTATGTGATGTGGGTGGGTGTAGTGTGGGTGTATGTGGTGTCAGTGAGTGTGGGCATTATCCGTGCTTATTATTTGATAGTGTGCGAAGGAGTATTGATTGTATGCGTGAGCATCAGTAACATCTGTGAGTGTGGGTAGTATGTGTGTGGGTGACATCTGTGTGTGTATGTGCTTGTGTGTGTAGTATCTGTGAGTATGCGAGTGGTACATGTATATCCTGATGCATGTGTGTGAGTAGCGTCTGTGAGTGTGGGTAGTATGTGTGTGGGTGGCATCTGTGTGTGTGTGTGTGTGTGTTTGTGTGTAGGAGTGTCGACTTGACGCGTGCGCGAGGGTCAGGGGTACGAGCGGAAGCCATAAAGAAACAGTATATTGACAGGATGTCGCGGGCGCTCTGCAGTCCAGAGCTATCGGCCGATCGGATCGGTTAGCCATGCGCGCTGTTCAGGGCTGGGATAGATGGTAAACAACCCCCCCCCCCAGCAGAAGTTTTTGCCCCCCCCCAACCCATAACAACAAAAAGAAACGCAGATAACGAAAGAGGGGAAAAAAAAGGTCGATCGCAGCAGACAACATTTCTGTAGCAAACAAAACTATTTGGTTAAGAGAGTTCTTTAAACTACCGACTTCTTGGTTACCGGGAAATTTTGATCGAAAGAAATTTATTCGACGGTAAATTGGTCGACGGTAATTTGATCGAACGGCGATTTGGTCGAATCTATTTTTCAGTTCACACGTTAAAATTTTCGTCAACTTTCTTTTTTGAACGCACTATACCATATAGTGAAACAAAATAATGCGTTTAAAATGAAATTTGAAGCAAAATTTTAACGTGAAAACTGAAAAATTGATTCGACCAAATTTCCGTTCGATCAAATTACCGTCGATCAATTTACCGTTGACGAAATTTTCCATTTTCAATAAATTTCCGGATACGCGACTTCTTGAGTTAGACGGGCTGAATCCAACTATCACGCGCATGAGTTGTCTTAATTCCTAGCTGAACTGTCAATATCGTATTACTTCATTAAGGCTAATATTCCATGGCGTAACTCCACTGGCTAAGGAAGCAAAAAAAACAAAAAACAAAAAAAAAAGTTGGGGGGGGGGGATTGGGGGGGGGAGGGGGGATTTGTTTCGCCAAGGGTTGTACTGTTTTTTTTTCCCTCTATATTTTATGCAGGTTTTTTTGGAAAGGGTACTAAAAATCTTGACCCGCCCGAACGGGAACTTACCCTAGCGACGGCACTGGGTAACATTTGTAGCCGCGACTCACATCTAGCGCGTACCGATCTAATTAGCCGAATTCTGTTACTAAAAATAAAATTCGCAGCCCTGATGGTGGGAATAGGGGGGAAGGGGGGGGGGGGGCTAATGTACTGTTGTTGTTAAGGAAATATTTCAAAGAGATCTAAAGAAGAAAAAAAAAAAAAACTTTTGAAAGGGGGGGGGGGGGGGGGGGGGTAATGTACTGTTGTTGTTATAGAAATATTTCAAAGAGATCTAAAGAAGAAAAAAAAAAACAACTTTTGAAAGTAAGATGAAAGCATAAAAAGAAGGGGAAAAAAAATGTATGAATGCATTATGCGTGGAAGTGGAACCTGATCATTGCATCCATTCTTGTTGATTCAGCTGGTCTCTAAACTTACTTGAAGGCTGCCAGTCTTCCAAAGGCGGTTTATTCTGATTTAATCAATAACATCAAAAGATGGGTGAGTCCCCCACGTGAAGCTGTTTTGTGGGGGGGGGTCGACTTTTAAGAACTTCGGTATGAACCTTTAAAAAAAGGTGTGGGGGGGGGGAGAGAGAGAGGGGGGAATTAATGAGACGCAAAGAGTGGGTCCCAGAGCAGGTGTGCGGAAACTGTAAAAAATGGACGCTTTCCCGCACTTTTGACAATCGTTAAGACAAAAGTTTGATTTAGCGAGTCTCTCGCTCTTGTGGCAAGGGGCCCTGGGCTTTGATGGAGATTGGGATAGTTACAGCCAGGGGCCACGCCAAGGGAAAACGGCGCCCGGGGAGAAGTCTGTAGATGCCGCCCCTCGATAATATCTAGAAAAAGGGATGCCATGGGTGGACCAGTAAAAAGATGAGTTTTTGCCCCCACCCCCCTCCCTTTATTTTTTTTATAAATCTTTGTGAAATACATTGCATTTGACCGCTTAATTCACTATTAAGGTCCTAACTTAAGACAATTTTGGCGCCCCCTGGGGTTTGTGCCCGGACCACTGACTCAACTGTGCCCCTCTCAACTAGGCATAAAGTAAACATGCCCCATACCCCATTTATTCTTTTGTATTTTAAGTGAGGAGGGCGCGCTACATACCAACAAGTAAAAATATCTCTAAAATATATTTGGCTTGTGGTGGGACTGCTTCCATTTCCGGATAGCGCGCAAAATATAATTCCCGATAACTACGATAAATGACTTTTTTTTTCTTTAACATAACGCAACTACGTTTGGCGCGTAATATTTTCTTTCCCTAAAATGAAATCATCCCAATTTAAAGACCGTGTAGTAAATATTCGGTTTAAAAGTGGTTGGGTCAACAGAATATTAAATATAGTTCATGGGCGTGGAACAAAAAGTGTGCAGTGACGTATCGTGGTTGGAGGGGGGGGGGTAGCAAATATTGGGATTCTTAAATGTGCGTTACTTGAGTTCATGTTTAGTCAAGTGTGACTATAGTTGATGGGAAGTTCACGCATTTGCTGTGGCCAATTTTGGCTAGCTGTAACTAGTAAACTATTTAAAAAAAAAAAAAATGAATGTTTATAAGTTTATAAGTACATTTGTTTAACATTAATAAAAAAAAATAAAAAAAAAAGAGTCATGTGACACTTGCTTAAAAAAAACCAAACATCCTCATTGAATCCATCAGTGCGAAGACATAGAGATGATGAATCGTTTGGGGGAAAACCCTTGATAAAAAATAACTGCTTATTTTTCTAACAGTTTTCTGGAATAGCCTCCACGCCAGTAATGAAATGTGTAGCCTCTAAGCAAACAGTTTTTTTGTGTGTGTGTGCTGACGCCCACTTCAATGCTAAGACATCAAACAAACGGCTTTAAAATCAACAACAGCGTTTCCTGTACTAAGCGATGCATGCAGTCCTGCAGCCGATAGGTGTTGTTGACACAAATCAATAGGAAACAACTCCATTTCCACTTAACCCTTTACGTTGTTGTTGTTGTTTTTGTTGTTGTTTTTGTTGTTGTTGTTGCCTGTTTGTGTTTACCCGCGTCTCCCCCCCCCCACCCAACCTCTCTTTCCCACCTCAAACAACTGGACGTCTGTTGTTTTCCCAGTGAAGTTGTATAATGTAATCTTATAAATTTAGCTTGTGAACAAATAGTGGTAGATATCTTCCCCTCCCCCCCCCCCTCCGGCGTGGGACACATACACACACATACACACACACACACACACACACACACACACACACACACAAACACACACACACACACACAAACACATAAATCAGAATTAATGAACGGAGTGGATTTAGCAATAAAGCTTGATCACTACAATAAAACACACATAGATTTTACATGGTTTATTTTTACACCAGTCAGCTTTCATTAAATAAAGTTGTTACACAACTGAATCATTTTAATGTCATTTAATCCCCCCC
>CAXITT010000057.1:997848-1002848 GCA_964033795.1 Lymnaea stagnalis
CCCCCCTCCCCCCCCCCATCCCCAAACGGCAAAACTCAGTTTTAACGCCTCCATGGGACACTCAGTTCACGAAAATAAAATTCCGAATAACTGCGCTAAATCAGATTTTTTTTTTTTTAAATCGCAAGTGCGTTTGATGCGTAATAGTTTCTTTTGTTTTACGGAAATAATTGGTGAAATAAGTCAGTAGTGTATAAGCCGGGGGGGGGGGGAGTATGAATTTTACTATTTTTAAGGGTGTGTAAAAAAAAAGTATGCGGTTGCGAGGCTTGGGGTGGGGGGGTGGGGGGTAGCTATTTCGGATTCTAATAAAGTAAGTTGCTTGAATGCATGTTTTGTCAATTTTCAGCCCCCCAAACCTCCGTGAAACGATATTACATTTTATAAAGGATGTATACTAAAAACTTAGTTTTTAAGGTTTGTTTAGATTGCATTAAAAAAACAACCCATCTCTACAACGTAAGCTGTTCTTGTTTCATCATTTGAACTATGACTTCACATCACCAATACTGTCTCAGATGACAAGTGTTGTCTGGGATTTGTGCCACATGGTTTAAAAAAAAAAAATATAATACAATACGTTTTTGGTCGATAACCAGGTGTAGCGTTAAGAAATGTCATTACATTATCAAGTTTTATGTGAGAACAATTAGTAACCCCCCCCCCTTTTCCTCCAGATATGGTGTCAGAAGTAAATCACACGGTTGTGGTGTTCAAAGTACATCGCCGAGGTGTTACGTCAGAAGTAAATTTCACAGGTGTTGTGTTAAAAGCACATCTCCCAAGTGGTATGTCAGAAGTAAATCACGCAGGTGTAGTGTTAAAAGTACATCGTCCAGGTGTTACGGCAAAAGTAAATTACACAGATGTTGTGTGAAAAGCACATCGTCCAGGTGTTATGTCAGGAGTAAATTACACAAGTGTAGTGTTAAAAGCACATTGGCCAGGTGTTATGTTAGAAGTAAATTACACAAGTGTAGTGTTAAAAGCACATTGGCCAGGTGTTATGTCAGAAGTAAATCACACAGGTGTAGTGTTCAAAGCACGTCAACCAGGTAGAAGACGTCAGAAGTAAATTCCACAGGTGTAGTGTTCAAAGCACATCAACCAGGTAGGAGACGTCATAAATAAATCACACAGGTGTAGTGTTCAAAGCACATCAACCAGGTAGAAGACGTCAGAAGTAAATCACACAGGTGTAGTGTTCAAAGCACATCGTCCAGGTGTTATGTCAGAAGTAAATCACACAGGTGTAGTGTTCAAGCACATCGTCCAGGTGTTATGTCAGAAGTAAATCACACAGGTGTAGTGTTTAAAGCACATCGTCCAGGTGTTATGTCAGAAGTAAATCACACAGGTATAGTGTTTAAGGCACATCGTCCAGGTGTTATGTCAGAAGTAAATCACACAGGTGTAGTGTTCAAAGCACATCGTCCAGGTGTTATGTCAGAAGTAAATCACACAGGTGTAGTGTTCAAGCACATTGTCCAGGTGTTATGTCAGAAGTAAATCACACAGGTGTAGTGTTCAAAGCACATCAACCAGGTTTAGCGTTAGACGTGAAGGACACAGGTGTAACGTACGAAATATCGATACTCTTGTCAGGCTTCATCCACTCGGCTCCCATTCACCAAACGCTGCTTGAAGCAGCGACCAAGATGACAACTTCTGTCAACCACTCTGTTGTAGTTGTCTCCATGATCAGTTGTTTTTTTGTTATTCAGCAGGTACCTCTCTTTTGCTATGCACCGTGTCTTTCGAGATCATTCACGGTCCAATTTTCCCTGGTCTGTCCGTCTTATCTGTCCATCTTACCTGTCCGTCTTATCTGTCCATCTTACCTGTCCGTCTTATCTGTCCATCTTACCTGTCCGTCTTATCTGTCCATCTTACCTGTCCGTCTTATCTGTCCATCTTACCTGTTCGTCTTACCTGTCCGTCTTACCTGTCCGTCTTATAAGTGCTCTCTTGGAAATGCAGTTGTTGGGCCATGTTACAGACTTGTGTGCGCACGACTTTTGACATTGCCGTCATTCCCGATCAGTCCTTTAGTACCCAGTGGGCTCTATAGATCCTTCGTAGATATTTTGTCATGAAAACCTCTCCCTTTACGATCTGATCTGCGTGCCATCTTTCACCACACTCATTCACAGAGGAGCCCATTAAAGCTGATACTTTAAAAGATGCTGATCTCAGTGTCAAATAGATTTGTCAGTTCTAGAGAAGAATTTCTCGTCTTGAGTCTCAGTACCCTTTGAAAACCACGCCTACTATCTTGAGTCTCGGTACTGTTGAAAACCACGCCTACTATCTTGAGTCTCAGTAACCTTTGAAAACCACGCCTACTATCTTGAGTCTCAGTAACCTTTGAAAACCACGCCTACTATCTTGAGTCTCAGTAACCTTTGAAAACAACGCCTACTATCTTGAGTCTCAGTAACCTTTGAAAACCACGCCTACTATCTTTGAATCTCAGTAACCTTTGAAAACCACGCTTACAATCTTGAGTCTCAGTAACCTTTGAAAATCACGCCTACTATCTTGAGTCTCAGTAACCTTTGAAAACCACGCCTACTATCTTGAGTCTCAGTAACCATTGAAAACCACGCCTACAATCTTGAGTCTCAGTAACCTTTGAAAACAACGCCTACTATCTTGAGTCTCAGTAACCTTTGAAAACCACGCCTACTATCTTTGAATCTCAGTAACCTTTGAAAACCACGCCTACAATCTTGAGTCTCAGTAACCTTTGAAAATCACGCCTACTATCTTGAGTCTAAGTAACCTTTGAAAACCACGCCTACAATCTTAAGTCTCAGTAACCATTGAAAACCACGCCTACAATCTTGAGTCTCGGTACCCTTTGAAAACCACGCCTACTATCTTGAGTCTCAGTAACCTTTGAAAACCACGCCTACTATCTTGAGTCTCAGTAACCTTTGAAAACCACGCCTACTATCTTGAGTCTCAGTAACCTTTGAAAACCACGCCTACTATCTTTGAGTCTCAGTAACCTTTGAAAACCACGCCTACAATCTTGTTTCTCAGTAACCTTTGAAAACCACGCCTACTATCTTTTTTCTCAGTAACCTTTGAAAACCACGCCTACTTCTTGAGTCTCGGTACCCTTTGAAAACCACGCCTACTATCTTGAGTCTCAGTAACCTTTGAAAATCACGCCTACTATCTTTGAGTCTCAGTAACCTTTGAAAACCACGCCTACAATCTTGTTTCTCAGTAACCTTTGAAAACCACGCCTACTATCTTTTTTTCTCAGTAACCTTTGAAAACCACGCCTACTATCTTGAGTCTCAGTAACCTTTGAAAACCACGCCTACAATCTTGAGTCTCGGTACCCTTTGAAAACCACGCCTACTATCATGAGTCTCAGTAACCTTTGAAACTCGCGCCTACTGTCTTGAATCTCGGTACTGTTAAAAACCACGCCTACTGTCTTGAGTCTTGGTACCGTTGAAACCCACGCCCATTGTCTCAAGACTCGGCAACTTTGTATGCCTCTCAGCAACTTGTTTTTCTCCCCACCCAGGTCTCTTACTCACCCAAAAGTCAGTATAGCAATTACTTTTAAAAACACGCAACGCTAAAGTCGAACAAACAAACAAACAAACAAACAACAAAAAATGCGCACCACAATAATACTAAAGGTCGACTTATTCACAGAAGCCCAGAAGCCGAACTTTTACATACGACGACCGCACGCTCTGCACTCGGCACATTCGAGCACCATGCACGCCTTACGCACTCGAGATGCGCCACGATACGCCGCGTTTTATTAGATCCAATTACAGATTGTGGGAGGGGGGGGGGGGGGGATACACAGGAAATGGCGCGTAATCTATCTCTAATTTGTGAGGTGCTTAATGAACGGTTTGGATATGCACAAAATTGTGTTTTGATGTACGTGAGCCAAGCATCGACAAAATAAACAGCGTCTAGGGAACAATAGGATCTGCTGTCGGGTTGGAAGGGGGGGGGGTGAGATGGCCTGCGTATATTGTAAGTGACCCGGTTAAAATGAATGGAATCTAATGTTTTTGGGGAACGCGAGGTAGGAATTTAAAAAAAAAAGATCTACTAAAATTGATCTTTTTAAAGAAATGCCCGGAGAATTAGTTTCAGGGTATTATTTTTTATTTTCATTTATTTTTTTAAAAAATGTAATCGCTTGGTGGAAAATAACAACTGATTTTATTATGCCAGTCCTCTTCCTGCTGCCACTCCAACGCTTCACCAAACTCCATGCTCTTTTGAAGCATGGCAACCCTCGCTGGTGAGGCCCTCCATTGTGCCCCAGCTCAAGGAAGGAATGGGTTCGAAGCGGTCCTTCTGACAAAAAAAATAATAAATAAATACAGGTTTATAAACCAGCTCTTGTTGCTTTGGGCTGTTGCGTTTTCTATATAAACTTATCTCAAACATACCCTAGAGATTTTCATACAGCCACAGTGATTCCCACATACCCTTGAGATTCGTATACACCCTCAGAGATTCCCATATACCTTAGATATTCGTATACACCCTAGGGATTCTCAGACACCCTAGAGATTCCCACACACCCTTAAAGATTCTCATACACCCTTAAAGATTCTCATACACCCTTAAAGATTCTCATACACCCTTAAAGATTCTCATACACCCTCAGAGATTCTCATACACCCTAGAGATTTTCATACACCGTAGAGATTCTCATACACCCTCAGAGATTCCCACACATCCTCAGGGATTCCAACACACCCACAGTGATTCCCACACACCCACAGAGATTCCCACACACCCACAGAGATTCCCACACACCCGCAGAGATTTCCTCATGCCCTAAGATGCCCGCTATGCACAGCGCTATGCCAATTTAGTCACATTATACATGTTAAATGCTTTTATAAGTATCAGTTCGTTTAACCAAAGTTGTTTTACTGAATTTTGTCACTAAATTGTTTCATTAAATTGTTCCTCTGAATTGTTTCATTGAATTGTTTCGT
>CAXITT010000057.1:1007848-1018047 GCA_964033795.1 Lymnaea stagnalis
TTCTATTTCCTTGTTCGTTTGCTGCTACAATTGTTCAGGTGAGCAATAATGATGTCAGAAAAATTTTAAGGACTGAACATTCAAAGAGCGAAACGTTTTTAGCGCACTTTCAGCATGTATGTCAAGGAGGGTAGGAAGTGGTCATTTCTTCTTCTTCTATATCTTAAGGGCCCACGATCAATTTATTTATCATTTTGGCTCCTATGCATGTAGATGGGATTTGCAATGTTTCTGTTACTGGTGGTGATGAGGAAATTATGCACTAGGGCAAACTTCCGAACTCCGTTATCTGTGTTTACACAGATCACAACAGCCCTCAACTGTTCCTTTTGAAAGATGGTTCCAGTCCCTGATTGTCTTGGGCAGGAATGAGCAGCTCCTATACTGGCTTGAAATCACAGTAAAACGAAATAATTTTCATTGGTTTAGAAATAATCATTGGTTTGAAAGCAATCTTCTGAGAGGTTTGAATTGAATACGACTGGTTTGCTTCTTGCCCCATGCTATTTAAGTATAGTTAAAGAGTTAATTCTCAGGGTCCCCCAGTGACTGGTGCCTATTACCTCATGGTGCTTAATGCCCTGCCCTATCATATATATATTATAAATTTATTTTTCGAATTTTGACATCACACGCATCCACCCTTTAAGAACACTCGACGCCGCCGATGACTGGGACCTGTCAATCAATCTTTAATTTACGGACAGTCTGTAAAAAAAAATTAAATTTTTTTTTTTTAAAGATATTTAAAAATTGACCTAAAATTTTTTTCTGCAAAAGTCGGTTAGCATTCCGAAAAAAATAAAAAGAAGAGAAATTGTTCGTCGGAATTCTGAAGCGAAAGAAAGTTGGAATTTCAAACGGTTAAAAAAATAAATTTTCCTCCTTGCCAAACATTTTGAGATCAAGACAAGGAGGTGAGAGTTTCAAACGTAAGGTTTCTCATTCTCCGGAGTTTTGCTTACTCCGGGAAAAAAAGTTTTGATTTCCCGGGATAAATTAATTTAATAAACGTATATTTTAAACTGAATTTAACCATAAAAGAGTTGATTTTGATAGTTTTTTTTTGTTTTTTTTAAAAAGTTATTATTGTCTATTAATGAATTCGAAATAATGCTAAGGTTAGTTCGGTGGTTGGTCACTTGCTACTAGTTGCTTCATTTACCCACGGCTTATCCCGAGTAATGGATAACTGGATGATGATATGTTTGGTTAAACAAAATTAGGATGTAACCGCCTGTAGAATCATCCTCCCCCCAACCCCCCCCCCCCAACCCAGAAAAAAAAAAAAAAAACAACCAAAAAACAACAAACAAACGAACAAACCTGCAATACTTGATTCTTTACAGGTCGCTCATTTCGGTCCAGTCTTGAAGCAGTCATTAAATATTTACCAACACATTTTTATAATAACTTGTAACAAAGGCGTTTTAGTTTCGAATAGCAAACGAACGAGCCATGTTAATACATTTATCTACACATGCATATTTCTTAATAGATTGATGCGTTTTTTTTAAATGGTGTGGTTGGGGGGGGGGGACTCCAATGTATAAAGGTAGTTTGACACATGATCATCTTGGGGATAGTTAAGTTATTAGGGTTCAATTTTCCCAGCCCATGGGAAGTGACCTCAAACGGGTTGTGAAGGGACTTCTTTTTGAGGGGTGGGTGGGGGTGGGTGGGGTGTCACCGTCTGAAACATCATACTAAGAGAAGTGATTTTATTAATTTAAAAAAAAAAGTTTTCTCTTATAATTGATGTCTTATAGTTTGAGTTACCATTTCAAACATGGCATGAAATTTGTCATAGACTACAATGCTGAAAAATGGTGTTTTAATATGTTTTCATTTCCAAGAATTTACCTTATTTAAAAATCCTTTTGTTTTCAACATATCGCGTCGAGGGTCACTTTCATGAAACATTAATGGGGTCGTGGCCTGAAAACGCTTACGGACATGTGTAGTGGAGCTGTTGAGCTTAGTATTTCAACGCAGTTAACCACATTTCACTTGCATTGACGTATGCTGACAGTTTGTCACAAACTGTCACTAGATCAAATTTAATATTTTAAGCGCACTTTCAGCATATATTGGGTGCGGGGTGGTCGAATTGGTGGTCAAGTTGGGGGTCAAGTTGGTGGTCTCGAGTTCAATGCCAGCCAGAGCTCAGTCAAGCAAAAACACCACCAGCACCCCGGGTGGATGGGACTCGTTAACCTTGGATGGCAACTTATCTAAGAGAAGGAAACTCTGAAATCAAACCCGGAGTTGGAGTCCTGAAAGGCGGATAACATTGGTACAATGAAACATTCCGACAACCCACTGGAGCCAAGCTGTATCATCCAATGATTTTCCCTTTGGTTCTCCAGCGGCGTGGAGAGAAGCAATTTGCTGTTTGGGAACCAGCTTATAATCCTTGAAGAATAATCCCAGGCCATGTGGATTTCGTCCTCCGCAGCCCACTCCATCGTCACATTGTGACGGACGGATTCCCCAGAGGAGGGGAATCAGTATATATATGTATATATATATGTCTATTCTGAAAGGTCCATCTCAGGCAATCCTGGATTCACAAATTTCCACGGAAGTCTTTGTGTTTACTGAAAATCGTGCCGGGATCCCGGGTTTCCCTGAGAGAGTCCCTGGTCCTGCAGTACAATAAACTAACGCCTCCATTTCGTGTATATGACGTCTAATTGTGCACTTGATAGAGACACAGTTGTTTAATTTATATTCCTTTGGGATTCATGTTTTGCACCGTAGATTCCCACAAAGTTATTCAAAAAAATGTGTTCTTAAAAAAAAAGTATATTTTTTTCCCCCGTTACAAGAGCTTAAGATTTGATGTATTTTAAAATATATTTTATTATAAGGCTCTTTGCTTGTCTCCCTTTGACTTTGGCGTATTATTTATAAATAGAATAACCGGAAGAAAATAAAAATATGAATCTACAGGTACATGAATGAATCATTAAAAAGAAAAACAACTAATTTCTTTACAGCCTTATGGAGATCGTTAAAAAAACATTAACGTCATTAAATGTCCGACCTTGACATTGAGCAATGTACTTTTATCTTCCCGAATGCCACCAACTTAGAGGTTGAAGGGATCCTGAAGCGGTCCATCCTACGGCGTCATGTCCGTGGTCTCTGATGGATTGCACGCTAACCCGGGAAGACGCGGACATGATTGTACTTAATTAACACTCTCCATGGCCTACATTCGCGGCTAAATATAGCAGGTCTTCATCGGGCCTGTGGGTGGGGGGGGGGGCAATGGAGGGGGGGGGCGGGAGGAGCTGGCTAGGGGGGTGCTACCGTAATAAATCTGGCAGCTTGAAAAGAAGACAGCGCCGGATGGCGGTACAGTTTATCCTAACATCCCATTACGGATGGGTGGATGCGGGTGGAGGGGGATGCAGGCGGAGGGGGATGCAGGCGGAGGGGGATGCAGGCGGAGGGGGATGCGGGTGGAGGGGGATGCGGGTGGAGGGGGATGCGGGTGGAGGGGTGCTACCGTAATAAATCTGGCAGCTTGAAAAGAAGACAGCGCCTGATGGCGGTACAGTTTATCCTAACATCCCATTACGGATACAGCACCGCGGACAGAGCAACTTCATTCACGGCCGACGACGCCGTGTAAATAAATTGGTTTTGTGCTCTATCGATACAAATCTAGAAGATGTCAGTTGGTGAGTAAATACCAATTTGCGATGGGAATCTGACATGCTTCGACCCCCCGCGACCCCCCCCCCCCGGTCACTTGATCGATGACTCCGAGATAAGATTCCCTTCCGACCCCGGAGCTCTCTGGAAGGTCCCAAATTAATAATAATACCAATATCGATGCTGATTGATTATATACTTATTCAGCGAATCCCGAAAGTTCTTAATTGCTGCGAAAGTTAGTCCATGAGTACATGCGTGTGCCCGGCCCTGCAACAAAGCATACCTTATACAGGTAGGATGGTCAAGCCGGGGGGGGGGTGGGAGAGGGGGGGGCGATCTAGAAACAAGTACGGTGCCCAGTACTGCAGACGAGCGTCATCAGGGGGTCACTCGGTGTAATGAGCACACGACTGATGGTTCAACATATCCGAGGTCTCCCAACCCACTCTTTTTGTTCGTTTTGTGATGCATGTTAATTATGTCAAGTTCAATGGAGTTATAATAGGTAACTATGTCAAGTTCAATGGAGTTATAATTGGTAACTATGTCAAGTTTAAAGGAGTTATAATTGGTAACTATGTCAAGTTTAATGGAGTTATAATTGGTAACTATGTCAAGTTTAATGGAGTTATAATTGGTAACTATGTCAAGTTTAATGGAATTATAATTGGTAACTATGTCAAGTTTAATGGAGTTATAATTGGTAACTATGTCAAGTTTAATGGAGTTATAATTGGTAACTATGTCAAGTTTAATGGAGTTATAATTGGTAACTATGTCAAGTTTAATGGAGTTATAATTGGTAACTATATCAAGTTTAATGGAGTTATAATAGGTAACTATGTCAAGTTTAATGGAGTTATGCATCGTAACAATGTCAAGTTTAATGGAGTTATAATTGGTAACTATGTCAAGTTTAATGGAGTTATAATAGGTAACTATGTCAAGTTTAAGGGAGTTATACTTAGTAACTAGGTCAAGTTTAATGGAGTTATACATAGTAACTATGTCAAATTTAATAAAGTTATAATAGGTAACTATGTCAAGTTTAATGGAGTTATGCATCGTAACTATGTCAAGTTTAATGGAGTTATAATTGGTAACTATGTCAAGTTTAATGGAGTTATAATAGGTAACTATGCCAAGTTTAATGGAGTTATACATCGTAACTATGTCAAGTTCAATGGAGTTATAATAGGTAACTATGTCAAGTTAAATGGAGTTATAATTGGTAATTATGTCAAGTTTAATGGAGTTATAATTGGTAACTATGTCAAGTTTCATGCAGTTATACGTAGTAACTATGTCAAGTTTCATGCAGATGAATAGTGAAATTGGCTTAAATGTTTTAATTAGTTCATTTACTGCGTGTTCATTATATTATTGTTCATTATATTAGTGTTCATTATATTATTGTTCATTATATTATTGTTCATTATATTATTGTTCATTATATTATTGTTAATTATATTATTGTTCATTATATTATTGTTCATTATATTGGTGTTCATTATATTATTGTTCATTATATTGTTGTTCATTATATTATTGTTCATTATATTATTGTTCATTATATTATTGTTCATTATATTATTGTTCATTATATTATTGTTCATTATATTATTGTTCATTATATTATTCATCAAGAGCTATGGCATGGTTCAGTTGTAATCTGCCCAAGAAAGTTTCCTGTATATTAGCTTGTTGGAGGAACTCTTGTATATGGCTGGTTGGATGAGCTCTTGTATGTGACTGGTTGGAGGAACTCTTGTATTTGGCTGGTTGGATGAGCTCTTGTATATAGCTGATGGGAGGAGCTCTCGTATAAGGCCTATTAGAGGAACTCTAGTAACTGGCAGATTGGAGGAACTCTTGTGTATGGCCTATTGTAGGAACTCTTGTATATGGCTGATTGGAGGAACTCTTGCAAAGAACACTGGAAGGCAACTTCCATAAAATTAACACGTTGTTGCATAGTTTCTTTCATCTTCACGGGGTTGATTCGCAGACTTTTTTTTTACCAGTGCCACGGCAACTATGAATGCATTTCTGAAACAAGGCGCGTATTCTTATTGGTAAGGACTGCAACAGCACCTTTTTTTTTTTTTAAGAATGCGGGCTTTCATCATGGATTGAAATTAAGAAGAATGCGTCTCTTATAGACCGACACACAGAAGGAAAATGAGAACGAAAAATGAATTGAAAGCTTTCAGGATTTTTGTTGTTTTTGTTTTGAGATTGCACACGACGATGCTCTAGCCATGATGCAGCTACGTGAAGACAAAGAGTTCTTACAAGCACATCGAAGGGAAGGGAGACGTGGTTGATTTGGGTCCAGTTGACATAGGTCTTGGCTCGGAAGGAAGAAAGGCGTCGAAACCTTCTTTGGTGTAAAAAACGTACCACGGTGTAAAAAACGTACCAGGGTGTAAAAAACGTACCAGGCAAATGCGACTGAGCTGATGGAGTTCAGCGGACTCCAGATCGGCAGCAGACTCCTAGTCAACCGAAGGAATGCAGGCCTGCAAGTAGTGTCAGTCAAGGCTTAGCCGATGTGTTAAATAAGAACCAAAGTCAGTGACAGGAGTACTGTATACATTTTTGCAGCTGCATCAGAATAAATAATTGGACATGATGGTCCGACATTCCCTCGCAATTAACTGTGAATCAGTCAATAAAAGTCAGACACAAGCACCGGGCAATAGAATCTAAAGAGATTCAGGCCAAATTAGTTTGACACTACAGCTTGACCCTACAGCTTGAAACTACAGCTTTGAGACTACAGCTTGACGCTACAGCTTTGACAATACAGCTTGACACTACAGCTTGACACTACAGCATTGACACTACAGCTTTTACACTAGAGCTTGACACTACAGCTTTGAAACTACAGCTTTGACACTACAGCTTTGACACTACAGCTTTGACACTACAGCTTTGACACTACAGCTTTGATACTAGAGCTTTGACACGACAGCTTTGACACTACAGCTTGACACTACAGCTTGACACTACAGCTTTGACACTACCGCTTGACACTACAGCTTGACAAATGACATCGTTAAGAGTGCCCCCTTGCGCCCCTCTCCCCCCCCCCCTTTCTTACGGCCCATTTGTGTTGCTAAGGGGCACCAGTGCATTGCTGTGCCCATGGCCTCGTATGTTGTTAAGACGGCCCTGGATCAAATGGCAATTTTCGGAATTATATTATCCGTTACTGTTTGACTAAACTGATTTCGTGCATACCCTGTTCACAATTAGCTTCTCAGGTGACTGTTAGCTGCTGCTGCACAGTTTCGTTGTTCCATAGTCTTTTTGAAGATTTTTTCAAGCATACCAGATTGTCATATTTAAGCTCAAATTCTGAGATAACAAGGCGAAGCATCGCATACCGGTGTTTTCAAAATTGTGTCTGTTATGAGCTACCTGTACATATGCTGAGAATACATACACATTTTGTACGCTTCTTACTTTTCACATCATGAACACGTCTGAGGAGTGGGAAGATGTACATTGGAAAGATCACTTTCGAGTGGTGCCTTAGCGTCATGTTGTTTACCTTGTGCTGCATCACTCAGTGACTCATGAACATTGTATGAACCCGTTTTTTTCAACTTGCGATTTCTTAATTAAAATATTTCTTCTTTGATCAGTTGAACCCAGGCCTGCACAACATTACGGCCCGTCAGCACCCACTTTGCGGCCCACGAAGTAACGAAATATTCGTTATTCTTATTATTTTGTTACCGTTCCCCCCCCCCCCACCCACCCCGTCCTATTTTCTTTTGGCCCGCGCAAGTTTTTCCATAAAGTATTACGGCCCGCCTTACATTTTGAGTTGTGGAGACCTGAGTTAAACAATACTAACGCCTTGATGGGCTCGGGGCTAGGGATAAGGGTGGCAGCTTAAGTTAATGGAATTGTTTTCTTTTAACGGGCGGTGGTGAAGTGAAATGATGAACCATCAGAGGTGTGCTGGGGGGGGTGGAGGAAAAGGGGTAGGGGATTAGTTGCTTGGTGAGGAGTTGTTGGCAGTGGAAAGTGAATGGCCCGGAGCTTCCGGCGTGGTTATGGATCTTAAGAAATGAGTTCGCTGCCGTGAAGAAGATTCCAGTGGATCAAATCGCCATGATTCAATGCATGAGTAGGCGGTCAGACAGTAAAAACAAACAGACCGAGGGCGTTAAGGGATTCTTTACGCGAGCAGTTAGCCGGCGACAATCACGGAGTGAAGTCACCTAACGATGTTTTCGTCTCGGGGAAAGACGTTGTCGACTGGAGGTGGCGTTTAACGAAGCCTGTCGTTGAGCGGATTAAACACAGTAAACATTGATTGGGCAACTAGTCAACTTTGAGAGTGAAAGGAGTGTGGGAGGCCCAGGGGGGGGGGCGGGTGTTTTTAGACCCACATGGTGGAGGGGGTTGTTGGACCCCACGCTGTGGAGGGTTTGTGGGACCTAAACGGTGGAGCTGTTGTTTAAGCTACACGGCGTGAGGGTTGATAGACCCACACGGTCGAGGGGTTGTTTGACCCGAGGGTGGAGGGGTTGCTACACCCACATGGTGGAGGGGTTATTAGACCCACACGGTGGAGGTGTTGTTAGACCCCAGGGTGGAGGGGTTATTAGACCCACACGGTGGAGGGGTTATTAGACCCACACGGTGGAGGTTTTGTTAGACCCCAGGGTGGAGGCGTTGTTACACCCACATGTTGGAGGGGTTGTTAGAGCCACACGGTGGAGGGGTTTTTAGACCCACATGCGAGACGGACTGTTAGACCAACACGGGTGACGGATTGCTAGAGCCACGGGGTGGAGAAGCTTTTAGAGCCATTCGGTGAATGTAATCTTACAGTCAGACGCTGGATGTGTTGAGGGATCGTTGGTTTGAATGGTTTGAACGAATCACACCAGGAGGGGGCGGATGACATCATAAATCAAACTTCTGGAAGGATTTGGTGGAGGCAAACATCGTTTGAGTAGGTTGAAGCACACTCCACGCTTCACCTGTCGACGTGTCTTCATGTACAATACAGTGCAGTTTCACCCTTTACGATTTATAAGCCTCTTGAAGATTTAATTGTACAATGTTTTGTACTTTCTCAAACAATAATAGCAGCCAAAAGCCAAATGCCAACAGCCAACAGCCAACAGTCGCATGCAAACACAGTGCGTCTCATTTCCTTTTGCTCTCTTCTCACCAATTCCAGAATAATGGAACTTTTTTTTTCGATCCACCAAGATGCAAATACAGACTACTGCATCTGACTGACGCGTACCAGCAGACGCGACAACTAATAATTGATGTACACAAACATACGAAGCATCTGATACGTGGCTCAGTCTATGATTTTTGTCTCCCAACACTTCTGGACGCCGGCCAGCGACGGGGGGAAAAAAATGGGGCGTCCGCAAATGTTATTGACCATTGATTGCCATCAGTTGGTCAGCTTTGGGGCTGACAAGATGACCACGCAGATAGAGGACACTGAGGTAGGGGGTGGTGGTGGTGGATCAACATTGAAAATCTCTCGCCCGGCTCGGTGGATGGACCTGTCTCGTGTAGATCAAACTTAGACTCCAACAAATGGCAGCTCCAATTCTCCGGCCCATGATTCTAGATCAGAGCACACGGGCCCGCGTAATGGCACAGAGGATAATGGAGTTCTCCTGTGATTCGCTTGCTCGGTTTACGATGGGATGGCCAGGAGTGGCGTTTATGGGCGAGGGGGATGGGCAGAGTTATTGTTATGGAAACCGGTGTTGTGTTTAATTCGGTACAATACAATTCTACCAATGGAAGTGTGGGGGGGGGGGGAATAAAAGGGGGGAATAAAAGGGGGTGCAGAAGACCCGTGCTGACAATGGCGGGCCATTTGAGAAATCAATTACGTGAGCGCTTTATGAACAGCCTGAATCTTAAGTTGTTAATGCGCTCCCTCTGTTCACTTTTTCTTATATATTTGAAGTTCAGCGTGTTGTTCACGGGAAACAGTTGATTCTACATAAAAACACCACGCTCAAGCTTTGTAGTTTTGCCAGAGACACTTGCAGGAAAATTGCACGTCTTGGAGACAGGTGAAGTCTTATTGCTTGTCTGCAGACATCTCAATCGGTCTCCTCTGCTCTAGCTTCAGACATGATCAACTTTCATGAAACCAACAATAAAGATGTTTCTGACTGGTGACTAACGCGATTTAAGGGAATGGTGGGATACATTGCCATAATTCCGTGTACAACGCCCTTAAATCCTTTACCTCAGTTGACAGTTGTCATCTTACCCTTGATGACATATCGCAATTTACCCTCATATTTACACACGTATTATCAACGGGTCACGAGTTAAAAGATAATCAATAGGTCCTCAATCCAATACATTAAAAAGGGTTCCCAAAGTATTGTCAAAACGTAGCACTCCTTGACATCTTCAACCAGCCAACTGGTGAGATCATAGTTGAACACTTTGCCATCCCTCCCCCCCCCCCCCACAAACCCCATCCCCCCCCAGCCCTTTCTGATATCCACCCTTGT
>CAXITT010000057.1:1018587-1030429 GCA_964033795.1 Lymnaea stagnalis
AATTTAAAACAATCGTTTGTTTAAAGTCTTGTAAAAATGTGTTGGTTTTAAACAGTCATAATTTAAAACAATCGTTTGTTAAAAGTCTTGTAAAAATGTGTTTGTTTTAAAAACCGCCCATAGTCTCAGTTGGCTAAAAATTATATCAAGAACTGAGATTGCTCTATAGTTAGCCCAGTAAAACGTAGGGCTTGACTTTTTTAAAATTTCAATTTAGAGTTATATTCCTTGTCAACACCTGTATAGTGTATTGTTTTCTTTTGATGTTACTGTTTTACAATGTTTGGAATTAATTCCTACACAAATCCTCCACTTTTTCTAGTAGTTGGAGTATTGTGGTATTTTTTTTCCAATTGCTAAAAATGGACACACTTTTCGCTGTCATACTTACATAAGTATTGTCACATGAATCTATGTATGTAATAAAATTACATTTGAGTATCACTAGATTTTAGTATAGTTTTTCTTAGCATACTGTTAGATCAGTCTTTTGTTACGCATTGTTTGGAATAAAAACCAATAATTAACATAGATTTAATCTTTGTAGCTAAAACAATATGTAACAGGTGAGGTTTATGTTGTTGTTTGGCGTGTAAAAATATTTAATAGCAGAAAAAATATGTGTGCATAAATGTCAAGGGGTAAGTTGTTTTCAGAAGGAATCTTTCGCATTTTTAAGTTAATTCTTTTCCTATTATTTTACATTTCTAGGAAATTTTCGTACAGCCTCAAAGTAACATGAGAAGTGCAAGCAAAAAAAAAAAAAAAAAATATTTCGCGATAGCTAAGTCATTACGATGCCTTATAGGTTAAAATATAGTTAAAAATTGTATAAAAATTAAACCTCTTAAGAATTACATATTTTGTGTTAGGGGTGAGACGTTAAGTTGGGATTAATTGTTCCTGTTTGAGTTCATCACTACTTTTTTCTTTTGATTACGTCTCGATGTTGTTGTTTTTTTTTAAAGGTAATATAATGGATCAACGGTGCTCAACATTTGGGTTGCCGTACATGGTGTATTGTGAAAACGGTGTTATCTTGGGAGACGGCGGCACACAGGGGGTAGTGAAAAAATGGTGGCACCTCGGGAGACGAAGGCGGTCACGGTTGCAATGAGAAAACGGTGTTGGCGTCAGAGATAGTTCGTAGTTCGTCGGGAAAATAAACATTTCATTTCTTTTTTTTTATTTTATAGAGTATAAACAACCCAAGTGTACAATAGCGCCAATTAACATTATACCACGCCTCCCCCAGCCCCCCCCCACCACTCCCCAGACCCGACCGAGGATCAACTAGCTGGCTCTGTGGCCTCTATGGTCTCGATCAGATCATATATTCTATGACATAATAACAACTACGTTATCAGACTGTTTTGGGGTACGTTCACATACTCTAGGCCATCAGAACGATCGGGTGGCAACAAGCGCCGTCGAGACGACGGCTTTCACCGTACTTTTTACTTTGACTGCATCGACAGCAGGCTAACCATGGGGGCTCATTGGGACGCACCGTCTCACCAAGATCTCCGCGATCATTTCTTTAGTATAGTATCAAGGTATAAGTAAAAACCTCAAAGTTTTATGCAACTAGCAGAGGCGTAGCTTGAGTGTTTGATAAGATTAATTTGCACCCCCCCCCTTTTGTACTCCGAAACCCCTTATTTCCAGCATTCGAATACATTAAAGCCCGATTTGCCCCCCCCCCCAATAAACCCCCACCCCAAAAAAAAAAATTAAAAATCCTCGACTTAATGTCCATTTCGCTAGACAACTCTCGAGATGTCCACATTCTGAAACCCAAAGCCTTAAACAGAATCACGCGAGGGCAAAGGTCACATTCCTGTTTACGACCCTTTGTCGGTAACGTTTACAATAGTAACGATGGAAGCAAACAAGACCCCCCCCCCTTTCCCTCTTGTTGTGATTTGTTTTGGCTCCTGCTGATTCAGTTTGACCAATCATCGTGGGTTTGATCGGTCTGACTTTGGGCGCGAGATATATACTGAATGATTTCTGTAGTCAATTCTAACCGGTCGTTTAAAAAACTTTCAATGCCGAACGTTTATGTTAAACGGGACAAAAGTAGACGATGCCCATGGTCCGCCGATACATTTTTTGTTGTTGCTGAGACTGCCTGAGATCATAACACGGAACCAGGCCATTTCAACGGCATGATAGGCTGTGTGGTGCAGCCCTCAGCTCTGAAACCGAGGATGGTGGCGTCGTTCGCACGGACGTGTGGCTGAGACTGCCTGAGATCATAACACGGAACCAGGGCAGTCCAACGGCATGATAGGCTGTGTGGTGCAGCCCTCAGCTCTGAAACCGAGGATGGTTGCGTCGTTCGGACGGACGTGAGCCGATCTGAAACAGCTGTGAAACGATAACTCGGGCGTACATGCGGAAACCATCAATGATACATGATCTGTTGTTGTTGGTGAATGCAAGTCACAAATAGGGCTTAAGTCGCACCATGAAATGCCGAGTATTACACACCCGGAAGTGTCGAGTATTATACATCCGGGAACGTCGAGGGTTATACACCCGGAAATGTCGAGTAGGCCTATTATACACACAGAAATGCTGATTATTATACACTTGGAAATTTCGAGTATTATACACACGGAAATGTCTAGCATTATGCATCCGGAAATGTCGATTATTATACACCCGAAAATGTCGAGTATTTTACACCCAGAAAAAGTCTAGTATTGTACACCCAGAAAAAGTCTAGTATTATACACCCAGAAATAGGCGAGTATTATACACCCGGATATTCCAAGTTTTCAACACCCGTAAAATGACCGGATGGGGTAAGATGAAATGGACATTTGCTCCTGGTGGTTAAAATGAATTAGAAATGCGTATTTTAAAAACATAGATTTTTACATTTTTTTCTCCGCGCTATCAATTAAATTAATACTAACAGAAGACTGGCCGGCTGGTGGTGCGTAACATTGCCAGGGACATAACGGTGTCAGGTCAAACGTTTCGACAAATGCCTTCATCAGTACAACACAAAGATATTTAAAAAAAAAATAAAAAATAATAATATAACTATTGCGTGAATGCATAAAGGCACATAATATACGTCTATCCACTTATACCGAACATGAAAGAAAAGAATTTTTTTTTGTTGCACTGATGAGACTTTAGAATGTGTATGTTGTCTAATCATAATTAAAGCTTAACATGTCTGGTTTACTTTACACAAATTGTAGGCCTCAAAAATATTTTGACCGTCCTGTCTTTTGATGTCAAGCTTAATAATTCTTTGTTCCCACTCTTTCCATTACACAGCTTGTACACAGCCCCCCTCGCGCGTTTATTATCCCCCCCCCCCCCATTTTTTTTCCCAAACAAAGTTCTACGAAAAGTATTTTACAAAGAAGTAGTTGAAAAAGAAAAACAAAAAAAGAAAAAAACGGATTTTTCCGTAAAGTTCTTTAGTAAGAAATGTAAACCTGTTTACCCCGTTGGGTTAGTGTCATCATGGTTGCCAGCGCTCAACAACGTAGGTTCAAGCTCCAAAGAGTACTTTGGTCAATTAGGGTGGGTGAGGGTGGGGGGTGTGGGGGGAGGGACAGGGTTGCAATCAGAATACAAGTTGTGTAAGGAAAATCCTCTCAACCGCTTATGTATGTTAACATAAATAAATATTCAGGTTATGGTCCTGCGATTCATTTCTTATGGATGGGAAAATGTATTTGGCAAGCACAATGGTAGTTAAGTATTAGCAACGCAATTCTCTAAAACAGGCCTGCACAACTCAATATATAAGGCGGGCCGTAATACCTTATGAAAAACTTGTGCGGGCCGTTATACCTTTTGAAAAACTTGTGAGGGCCAAAAATAATAGGACAGAGGAGAACGCTATTATTAAAAAAATAATAATAAAGAATATTTCGTTACTTCAAGGGCCGCTAAGTGGTTGCTGGCGGGCCACATGCGGCCCGCGGGCCGTATGTTGTGCAGGCCTGCTCTAAAACACCATATTCTTGTTAGTTTATTGAGATCGAGACCGCCAGGGGCCAATCGCTATTATTCTTATTCGATTGCTTATGGCGTTAACACAAAAATGGCGGTAAGTTTTTTTAATGAAAACACAAATTATTTACTTTTTTAAAATTAAAATTAAACCAAACATACGAACACACTCTGAAAACCGTAGTTTTTTGGTTTTTTTTTAAGGCTCATCGTCGTACCGTAGTCTTAGGCTTAAAAAAACGTGTTTACTGAGGCGAAAGGAAAGAGGTAAACAGGTCTGGAAGTGGAATAGATATTGTTTCTCGGCGTTTTCTCTGCCGTCTCCCGTTACCGCTACAGAAAAAAAATCTTATTTCGAGAACCCCCAGAAGGCAATGCACCGGGGGGGGGGGGAAGTTCCCGTGAGACGCGACTGTTTAGCGCTGCGATAGTGTATCGGTGCTGAGGAGTTCGAAGAGAACGAGCCACACACGTTTGGACAGCCGCCCGTCAAGTTAAAGACGTCTTGTCATCTCTCTGACCTTAAAAACCTAACCCGCGGAGTTCTCTGCCTTTTGTCGTCTGCTGATTGTGTTGAGAGTAGCTCAACCACCCGCACCTGGCGCAACTTATAACCACCCTCACCCCCCCTCCCCCCTTTAGCTTGTACCTTATTGTTTGTGACGGGGTGGCGTTCTACTTCCAAACAAAGTGAATACCTCAGGTGCGTTATGCAGCAAGCGGCAACTATAAAAAAAACAACAACAAAAAAAAAAAACAAGATTAATCCTGTCGGCGACACAGACCCAGGCTTAAACTAATCATCAAATTGTAATTAAGCTATGCTAAATGAATTTAAACTTTAATGAAACTAACCCTAAACACAAAGTGCTTCCTGTGAATCCTTTATAAAATGTAATGTCGAGCAATTGGGGGGGGGGGGGATGAAAAGGGGACAAATCATGCAGACGACAAGCAACGCACTTTATAAGAATTCAAATTTGTGCGCCTCCACAAGGGTCGCAACCGAAAAATTTTTTTTACATCCCCCCCCCCCCCCCCCCGTGTGACGTCACACCTAAAAAATCAAAACATAAAATTTTCATAACTAACCTAAGATTTTATTTCATTCTTAAACATTTTCCCATAACGTGTTAAAANAGTGTCGTCATACTTCCTTCATCTTCCCATTTATAAAAACAGGAAAAACTTATTTTTTAGGGCGGGGGGGGGGTGGGGTGAATTTGATAGAATGTGTTTTCATCGGCAAGTTTCAGCTCGATAGGTTGGCGGGAAGTGTGTCAATTAGCCGTCCGAAGATTTAGCCTGCGAGCCACGAACAAAAGTTGATATAAAGGATTTTAAAACGAAAAGAAGTAATATATACATAACATACTTTTGATACAAAAATTTATTTCTATTAAATCTTTTCAATTTTTAAAATATATTTTTCTTTACAACATATCCAGTTTACCTTTTTTAAATCTAAAAATTCCAGTCCAACATTTGTTGGACAGTGGTAAAAAAAAATAGTTCAAGAGCATTTCTTCGCGCAAATTTGTTTTAAAAAAAATTAATTTGCGGTTACGGTTGGTGACATAACCCCATGTGACAAAATGTGACTCATGTGACTCTGGAGGCGTCATAAACACTGGTTGCGACACACGTCACATAATCGCAGGAAGTGATGAAGGTGTCATGAGCACAGGTACCGACACACGTCAAGGTGGTCACATAATCCCAGGAAGTGATGGAGGTGTCATGAGCACAGGTACCGACACACGTCAAGTTCATCACATAATCCCAGGAAGTGATGGAGGTGTCATGAGCACAGGTACCGACACACGTCAAGGTCATCACATAATCCCAGGAAGTGATGGAGGTGTCATGAGCATAGGTGGTCACATCTGAACTTTAATCATCGATTTCTTGCATGTGAATTTATTTATTACGTAGAGCAGGCCTGCACAACTCAAAATGTAGGGCGGACCTAATACCCTATGAAAAACTTTTGCGGGCCAAAAGATAATAGGACTGGACTTGTGCGGGCCAAAGAAAATAGTTCAGGCGGGAAAGCTGTTAATAAAATTATAAGAATAAAGAATATTTCGTTACTTCGCGGGCCGCAAAGTGGGTGCTGGCGGGCCGTATGTTGTGCAGGTCTGGCGTAGAGGATGAATATAATGATTCAAATTCTAATAAATTTATCTTTATGGAGAAATTTTGCTGTTGGCATCAAATTATTGTAAAGTATTGAGATAATGATATGTCAAACTTATTATTCCTTATGAATATGTATATTCTGTAGGTTTTTGTATTTCCACTTGAAGCAAAATTTTGTTTCCATAAATAGATCTCTTTGATTTTCTTAAAGTCAGCAGCTACTTCTCTGAACTGTCTACTGATCTAGTAATGGGACTCATTTTCCTCCCTGTCAAGCAGACGCTTATAATGGTTTAGACCAGTGTTTCTTAACCTTTTTGGAGATACCGAACCCCAATCAGTTTCATATGCGCATTCACCGAACACTTCTTAATAGGAAAAATTATAATTCTTTTTCCAGATTTTTTTTTTTTTTTTGGACCTCCGCCGAACCCCTGAGACTGACTCGCCGATTCCCTGGACAATCAGTTTCATATGCGCATTCACCGAACACTTCTTAATAGGAAAAATTATAATTCTTTTTCCAGATTTTTTTTTTTTTTTTTGGACCTCCGCCGAACCCCTGAGACTGACTCGCCGAATCCCTGGGGTTCGATCGAACCCAGGTTAAGAACCACTGGTTTAGACATTTCGATATAAAGAAAAAAAAAAGCTTGGGCGGACCCAGACGGAACCTGTTGATGGGGGTCAATTGTATTGAAGAGAATTTCACCGGGGGATTTGGGAAGCTTGATAAACAAGATCACGTGATTCATTCGCCCCACTTGTCTACGGCGGTTCGCTTGTTTGGCTAATCACGGAGTCTTATTCTTTTCCCGGTGGTTTGGCGAGCAGGGGGGAATAATTAAAGGGAAAAGCGCTTAAGCCGGTAATCGTAAGGGAGGTAATCTTTCTTAGAATATTTCATGAAAACTTCCATTAAAAAGAAGTTCATTTCATACAATAGTTGTTAAACTGGATAAAGCGGTAGTTATGTGCCCCATGTCCAAGAGATAAAATCTAGCCATGTCTAGGAGAAAGAATGTAGCCATGTGCAAGAGATAGAATGTAGCCATGTCTAGGAAATAGAATGTGGCCATTCAAGGAGATATAATGTGGCAATGTCCAGGAGATATATTAAGCCATGCCCAGGAGAAAGAATGTAGCCATGTCCAAGAGATAGCATGTGGCCATGTCCAGGAGATATTATGTGGACATGTTAAGGAGATAGCATGTGGTCAAATCTAGGAGATAGTATGTGGACATGTCCAGGTCCATAGTATGTGGACAGCTCCAAACATGGTTTAATTCAAAATAGGCCACATTTCGAGACAAAAGAATTATAAATATTTATTTCCAAATCATTTATTTTGATTTTTCATTTTCGATAACAAATAGATTTCGAGTTTATTTTCTCGCATATCTAAAAATAGATAAAGTGGTAATGTCTGGCTTGGATTTGCAGACGCTTTACCTCAACAGACATAGACCTCGAATAAAAACATTTATGGTAATCTAGCGTGTTAAGTCCGGACGTCGGCATGGCGCTACCCGGAAACGGTTTTAAAATTGGAAATTCTTTAAGTGCACAAGTAAGTCAGGCTCTCAATGTGGTCAATCACGGGGCCACCGCGAGCTTCGGACATTGGCCAATGAGAGAACTTAATTTGGTCAATCACGGGGAGAGTTTAATTTGGTCAATCACGGGGAGAGTTTAATTTGGTCAATCACGGGGAGAGTTTAATTTGGTCAATCACGGGGAGAGTTTAATTTTGGTCAATCACGGGGAGAGTTTAAGTTGTTCAATCACGGGGAGAGTTTAATTTGGTCAATCACGGGGAGAGTTTAATTTGGTCAATCACGGGGAGAGTTTAATTTGGTCAATCACGGGGAGAGTTTAATTTGGTCAATCACGGGGAGAGTTTAATTTGGTCAATCACGGGGAGAGTTTAATTTGGTCAATCACGGGGAGAGTTTAATTTGGTCAATCACGGGGAGAGTTTAATTTGGTCAATCACGGGGAGAGTTTAATTTGGTCAATCACGGGGAGAGTTTAATTTGGTCAATCACGGGGAGAGTTTAATTTGGTCAATCACGGGGAGAGTTTAATTTGGTCAATCACGGGGAGAGTTTAATTTGGTCAATCACGGGGAGAGTTTAATTTGGTCAATCACGGGGAGAGTTTAATTTGGTCAATCACGGGGAGAGTTTAATTTGGTCAATCACGGGGAGAGTTTAATTTGGTCAATCACGGGGAGAGTTTAATTTGGTCAATCACGGGGAGAGTTTAATTTGGTCAATCACGGGGAGAGTTTAATTTGGTCAATCACGGGGAGAGTTTAATTTGGTCAATCACGGGGAGAGTTTAATTTGGTCAATCACGGGGAGAGTTTAATTTGGTCAATCACGGGGAGAGTTTAATTTGGTCAATCACGGGGAGAGTTTAATTTGGTCAATCACGGGGAGAGTTTAATTTGGTCAATCACGGGGAGAGTTTAATTTGGTCAATCACGGGGAGAGTTTAATTTGGTCAATCACGGGGAGAGTTTAATTTGGTCAATCACGGGGAGAGTTTAATTTGGTCAATCACGGGGAGAGTTTAATTTGGTCAATCACGGGGAGAGTTTAATTTGGTCAATCACGGGGAGAGTTTAATTTGGTCAATCACGGGGAGAGTTTAATTTGGTCAATCACGGGGAGAGTTTAATTTGGTCAATCACGGGGAGAGTTTAATTTGGTCAATCACGGGGAGAGTTTAATTTGGTCAACCACGGGGAGAGTTTAATTTTGGTCAATGACGGGGAGAGTTTAAGTTGTTCAATCAGGGGAGATTTTAATTTGGTCAATCACGGGGAGAGTTTAATTTGGTCAATCACGGGGAGAGTTTAATTTGGTCAACCATGGAGCCATGAAGAGCTTCGGACATGTCCAACGAGATAACGGCGTGATATGGCTGTCAATAGAATTAAATTTTAAGAGACGAAATAGAAAAGTAAATAGTTTTGATACGGACAGCCAGTGGCGTAGGAAGGAGGGTGCTGGGGGGTGGTCCGCCCCTCGCGGAACTTTCTTCCTTACAAAGGGGTGGGCGGCATTTTCTTCCTTACATAGGGGTGGGCGGAATTTTCGGCGCCAAAGTCACAAGGCGTAACAATATTTTGCTCTTAGCTATTTCTTTTCGTGTTGAGATATTGTAACTCTAATGGGCTGACTCAGTTCAATTAGGTCCACACACACATAAGGGAGTGAAGTACACACACAAAAAGGCCGGCACTGGACGCTGTAATAACGTCAATGTGCAAAGAGCTACAGTAACCGCACATTGAGTAGCATGATGTCTATGCGTCAGAAGGTCGTACCCCAAATTTCATTCTGAAACTTATTTTGAGGTTAAAATAGCAAAGGAAACCTGTTCAGCTTCTGGAAAATTGTCGCCTGTTTTCATATGCGCATATTTCAGGAATGGGTCTAATGCTGGTCTAATGCTGTAGCATCAATAGCCCCCCCCCCCCCTTAACCCGACCATGGCAAGAGTATAATATATTTTAAGAGCTTTTTGCGACGGTAAGAGCCGGTACGTCGCATCACCAGCTCTATTAAAAAAATCATTTACTAATAAATAAGTTTAAACAAATTAAATAGTTTTATTATTTTAAATAAATATTATGAAACAACACTACTATTTAGTAAGAGATTTTAAAAAAAGTCATAGTAATTCTCAGTTGCTCTTAAGTAGCTCATACTAAGTAGATGATACTAAGTAGATGATACTTTTTAGATGTTTTTAATAATTGTAAAGCACTTAGAGCTTTAAGGTAAGCGCTATATAAAAATGCCTAAATAAATAAATACTAAGTAGATTATACTTTGTAGATGATACTAATTAGATGATACAAAACTAAATTCAAGTATGCGCCAAAATGAATCCTTGTATTATCGGTGGATGGGGCTCAATGAGCACCTACCTAACCACGTGCCCCACCCCCCCACTTGGGTTCGGGAACCTTCGGCGCCATTGATTTCTTTCTCATCTCCCCACCCCTCGTTCCGTCAGCGCATATGCCAGGAACAGCGCTATTTCAAGGCTCGTTATTTCCAGTTTCCACTGTGCTAAAAAAAAAGCACCATGTTATGTATTTATGCGTAGTTGGAAGGTGGGGTTGCAAACCCAAAGTCCACCCCCACCCCACCCCGGGGTGGCACAATGCCTCGCTACGCCGCTGCGGCAGATGGTGCATCGCGAACGGTGCTTTGGAACAGCTGGGATCTCTATTGGGGTCAAATCGATGTAACGAGCCCCCAGGGTGGGCAGTGATTTATGTGCATCCGTTTGAGAAGAATCTGATTCCGGTGACCGGAGTTTACCCCGGAAGGTCACCATAATCGTCTCGTGTGATGTAACTGGCTGACGGTTAACACTTTAAAACATGACACCACACACTTTACACATTAACTGAATATGTTTGAACAGCACTTTGTCCTATGAGAGATCGCATGATGACGTCATTGCACAGTAAGTGAAACGTTGCCCAGATGAAACTCACCAGCCGATGATCAAAGACCAGGTTAACACAATGGAGTCCGAACCTGGGCGTAATGGCCATCAATATTTAATGACAGGGTCCGTTAACATTGAGATACCAGGGTTAATTAATGCCCCCACCCCTATGACACAGACGGTCATTTCTTGTTGAAAACTTTGCTGCTTGTATCCGGTTGGACATTAACTCTCCCCACCCCCCCCCCCACCCCAGGGAATTATGGGTAACTGATGACGTCGAGGTTAAGAACAATTTAAACGAAAATTGGTTCCATCGAAATAACACATTAAATAATACCTTATTATTAACTAAACTATATCTTAGCTCTTTTTAATTATTTATTAATTTTTAATTACACTATATCTTATTGATACACTATTGATTTGTTGCTTTATTAATTACACTATATCTAATCGATAAACTATTTTAATAATTTATAAACTAAACTATATCTAAACGATAAACTATTTATTTACTGCTTTATTAACTGCTCTATATATATTGATAAACTATTTATTAAATACTTTATTAACAAAACTACCTATAATCGATAAACTATTTAGTTATTACTTTATTAACTACACTATCTTATCTATAAGCTATTTATATACTACATTTTCTTTTTTTTTTTATTACAATAGTTCATTACTTAGGTTAATTTATTTACTGCACGATCTTGTCAATACCCTTAGGGGGTCGTTCGCAAATTACATCACGAAAAAAATGACCTTTTTAGACCCCTCCCTCCACCCTGTCACAAAGTTTCACAAATATTCTTTACCACCCCCTCCCACCCCCCCACCCCGCCCCAATGTCACGTCACACCGAAAAAATATCAAAAGATACACAAACTTCGCATAACTAAACTAAGATTTTATTTAATTGTCTACCATTTTCCCATAATGGATTAAGATGTAGTGTTATCAGAAAACTGTGACGCGAAACAACGAAGTCCTCCACAGGCCGAATGTAAAATGGCCCACAACAGTTTTTGCGCCCTTTTTCCTTATGCACAGAAGGGGTGCACAACTAAAGTTCACGGTATCTGTAATACCTGAGGCAATTTCAATATCAAATTAATGTTTTTTAAATTAATTGAATAAAAAAAATTCAAAATTAGAAAATTTTATATTTAAAAAAAAAAAAAAAAAAAAAAAAAAAAAAAAAAAAAAAACAAAAAAAAAAAAAAAAAA
>CAXITT010000057.1:1030646-1049414 GCA_964033795.1 Lymnaea stagnalis
CCCCCCCCCCCCCCCCTTTTTTACCCCAAGCAATGGTTCAAAACTAAATAACAAGAGTCTGACACAGAACTTTAAAAAAAAAAAATAATAATAAATAAATTCGTCGACTTAGGTCAAATTATGCTACAGAGTTAATCTCACCACCGCCAGGTGGCACGAGAGGCTCTGTAAACTTGACACACGAGTCTTCGGGTTGGAGATTGAGCGCAAGTTTATCAGCTTGAACCCAAGAACGCTTGGCCAGACGCGATAACCAATCTGAAGACACCTATTGGCTAGCTGGCCCCGGAAGCACTTGGTGATTGGTCTTCCGGCCGCCGCCATTGATACGAGCCGGACAGGACATGGACACGTCGTTGTCGATGATTCAGGACATATTAAATTCCCGGATGTATCCAGAGAGCACTCAGTACACGACTGTGGGTGGTTACAATACGACATTGGTTGGCACTATACAACTTTGGTTGGTGCAATACAACATTCTGTGATTTGGAGTTGTCAGCGAGGATTCTGATACGCATTTGAGGACACTTTCCCCAAGGGCTCAGCATTTGTTGTACTTAATCAGTCTATAGTTATCCCTGAATAGTTTCGAGGTTGTCCATAATTTGAAAGCGGCTTTTACCCAGTCGGGGCGGTTTGACACAAAGGGTATCCAATATTTTCAAAAAGGTTCACATGATTCAGTGGCTAGCTGTGTTGACGATAAGGTTCGTGCCACCCTGGGGGCACCACCCTGGGGGCACAGATTTCCCCTCCCCCACCACGCTTCCCCCGTCCTTAGGCCAGCATAAGTTAGATTAAACTAAGCAGACTATTTTAAAAAAAATATATATATTTTTTTCGCAGAGGTTTTTCCATGAGATTCTCTAACTAATATTTAACAAGAGAGTTAATTTTTACCTCGAGATTTTGAGTGTCGTAAACATAATTTTTTCTCTAATGCAACGCTTGAATAAAGTAAAATATGGGGTTACAGAGAAGCCATTCGCTTCGTAGATTTAATCAATCTAAACAATTTCTGAGAGTATGGACACTGCTACTGATGCTCCTGTTTGGGACTGGCCTCCCATATTGTCGACTGAAAGGAGGAGGAGATTTTCATTTCACGTTTAACTACCCCTATGCCAAATTTTTTTTTAACCTGTCGTTACTTAAACCTGTCATTATTTTAACCTGTCATTGTTTTAACCTGTCATTACTTTAACCTGTCATTACTTTAACCTGTCATTGTTTTAACCTGTCATTACTTTAACCTGTCATTACTTTAACCTGTCACTGTTTTAACCTGTCATTACTTAAACCTGTCATTACTTTAACCTGTCATTACTTTAACGTGTCATTACTTTAACCTGTCATTGTTTTAACCTGTCATTACTTTAACCTGTCATTGTTCTAACCTGTCATTACTTTAACCTGTCATTGTTTTAACCCGTCACTACTTTAACCTGTCATTACTTTAACCTGTCATCGTTTTAACCTGTCATCACTTTAACCTAGGATTACTTTAACCTGTCATTGCTTTAACCTGTCATCGTTTTAACCTGTCATTGTTTTAACCTGTCATTGCTTTAATCTGTCATTGTTTTAACCTGTCATGGCTTTTAAAAACGCATCACTTACATTTTAAGCAGGCCTACCCTTGTGTTCACCACGCAATCATTAATTTTAAAAAAAATGTCTGGCCTAGATTTCATAGCAGACACTATAAAATCAGTAATTATGTTATAGGTCTCAAAAGTCGTATTACCAGGGGCGTAGGAAGTGGTGTGGAGGGGGGAATCTACCCCGCGCATGCCCCCCCCCTTTTTTTTTTCATCTCTATCGAGAGGTGGCATTTTCCGGCAGAATTGCTATTTTTTTTTTAAATAGAAAACATGCGGAAAAATCTTGGCGCGCCCCGGGGAGGGGGGGGGTTTGGGCACTAACCCTGGCTACGCCCCTGCCTATAACTCGTCGTAGACTTGTGAACTCAGCACTGGCCTGCACTTATTATTTTAGACTCCAGTCAATGTTAATCAGAGACTAGACTGGCCCAGTGTAAATATTGGTCAGTCTTTGTCCACCCATCCCCTGCGGATGGGGGCTCGGATAACGGCGCGGGTAGATTGCAATCGATTGTCATCGATCAGTTTGCATTCGATACGGGCATCGGGTTGGGTTCAGTGAGTGCGTCTCTATTGGTGATATCGATCACCGTGTTCACCAAAGTGACTCCAGTGGACGGAAGGACTTTGACCTATGTTTCCGCTCTGTTGATTTTCTGTAAATATTAATTTAGCAAGCATACTGTTTGTTTTCGAACATTGCATACACAAAAACAAAACAAAAAACAAACCACAAAACATCTGATGGAAGAGGTTCTCAAACTACGGCGATTAAAAAAAAAAAAATTGCCCAGAAATACTCTCAACATGCAGCTTTTAAAAATGTATGTGTGCCATATTAGTTGTACGTTTCAAAAGTACCAATTTTTCACAAGTTTCAACTTTATCAATTTTACAAGTTTAAACAATACCAAGTTCGCAATTTTAAACAATACCAAGTTCACAAGTTTAAACATTACCAAGTTCACAAGATTCAAAATTAAGTTCACAAGTTTCAACTTTATCAATTTTATAAGCCTAAACATTACCAAGTTCACCAGTTTACAAATTACCAAGTTCACAAGTTTAAACATTAGCAAGTTCACAAATCTAAACATTACCAATTTTCAAAAGTTTAAAATTTATCCATTTCACGAGTTTTAAAATCATTACCAATTTCACAAATTCAAGCTTTATCAATTTTACAAGATCAAACATGATCAATTTCATAAGCTTAAGAAAATAACCCACTTGGCAAGTATAAACGTCATCATTTTCACAGTCACAGGTTTAAATTTGATCAATTTCAAAAGTGTTAACGTTACGGATTTCACAAGGAGTCCAAATAATATGATTAATGTTATGCTTTTTTTTTTTATTTACATCAGCATATTTTACCTTCCTATACTATGGCCGCGGGAAAAGACTTTTAAAGAAAGTTGTGACCATTGAGTCAGACACAGTTTACAGCAGCAAGAAACCAATATTTGGTTAGAAAAATCTATCGGGTTGTTAACCGTTACAGTTCATTTGTCTTGGGCCTGATTTAAGGCATGGGGCAAGTCTAAGGGTAAGACACGGTGGAATGTAACTTATACTTGAGACAGAGGAATGGCGATGACTCAAGGTTGAGTAAAAAAGAAAAAGGTTTTGGGAACAAAAGGAGTCGCGTGGGTTTGGGGGGGGGGTGTCTCTCAGATCAAGATGGAGGGTGGGTGTGAGTCCACGGACAGATCTTCGTTAACGAGATCTAATTCTTCAGTTATCATCCTGGCTGCCATCCGTTCAGCTCATTGGCATCGTCGTGCCCTAACAGCCCCGCGTTGGAGCCCCCCCACCCATGCGTTAATTAAGGGACATAAACAAAAATAAAGGGACATAAACATAAGTAAGAGAACATAAACATAAGTAAAGGGGCATAAGCAAAAGTAAAGGGACAGTAACCAAAATGAAGGGACATAAACAAAAATATCCCCAACAGCAGCCCTAACCATGACCTTAACGTCATCCCTAATACCAGCCGTAACCCTAACCCCATCCCTAACACCAGCCCTAACCATGATCCTGACTTTAACCCCAACCCTAACCCCTTTCCCTAATCCTGACCCTAAACCCTTCCCTCACCCCAACCCCAAGCCCTGGCCTTAACCCTTCCCGTAACCCCTCCCTGACACTTACCCTAACCCCGTCCCTAACACCAGCCCTAACCATGACCCTAACCCTGACTTTAACCCCCAACCCTAACCCCTTTCCCTAATCCTGACCCTAAACCCATCCCTCACCCCAACCCAAGCCCTGGCTTTAACCCTTCCCCTCACCCCTCCCCTGACCCTTCCCCTAACCCCGTCCCTTGACACCAGCCCTAACCATGACCCTAATCTTGGCCCTATCCCCAGCCCTATTCGATCCCAAATCCCAGCCCCCACCCCATCCCCAGCCCCAGTGCACAGACACCAAAGAGCCCTGAGCATTCGCACTTTCAAAAACCGATCTATTTCAATTGACATACGTGTCGTTGAAGAGCTGGGACCATCAATCTCGTTACTCAAAAAAATAAAAAAATCCTACCAGTTCAACTTTTAACAAATATTTCTCCCTGCTGGATAGCAAACATGACGTACACTTTAGTAATACTGTTGGGTGAATACTCGATTCACTCATACAAAAATATATCTGTCAGGAAAAAAAAATAATAGAAAAATATCATAAAACCCACAAATGGCAACGACTTCAATAGATTATTTAGATTTGATCAATCAGTGTGCCCCCGGGCTGAAAAAGATGGTGGTGTGGATTTGTTGTTTCCGTTTGGGACTTTTCCCCCCACTTTGTTCATTTGTTTTTCCAAATATATACTTGTATGTATTTCTCAAATTTAAAAGAAAACAAAAAAATATGAATTTTTAGTGTATTCGTTTTTTTTTTTTTTTTTTTTTCAAAACAATGACCTAGCTTTTATTTTTTTTGTTTTTGTCTTGCTTTTTTTATTTTTGTTTTTTAAAATTTAAAAGAAAACAAAAAAAAATGAATTTTTGGTTTTTTTTTTTTTTTTTTTTTTTTTTTTTCAAAACAATGACCTAGCTTTTATGTTTTTTGCTATTGTCTTGCTCTATTTAATTTTGGTTTTTGCAACACGTCAACAAGGTCACAAGTTTTCCAGTTACCGTTATTGAACGTCCGGCCAAATGTTATGTGTGCCATTAACGCCGCGTCCTGTCACCATATTTCGTGTCAGGCTACGCTCCACTTGATCCGCATTTACGGAAACTATCTTTTTGTTTTGTTTTGTTTTTGTTGTTTTTTTTGGTGTTTTTTTGGTGTTTTTTGTTGTTTTTTTGGTGTTTTTTGTTGTTTTTTTGTGTTTTTGTCCTGTTGACGCCCACATCTGTATGATGTTGAGATCGGCTTAGCGGCTTAGCGGGGGGGGGGGGGGGGGGGGGGGGGGTCAGCGGGGGGGGGGGGGGGGGGGAGAGAGATGCTCAACCTGGAGGCTGCAGGTATTAAATTTGTAGAGTAGGTGTTCAACCTGGAGACTGCAGGTATTAAATTTGTAGAGTAGGTGTTCAACCTGGAGACTGCAGGTATTATATTTGTAGAGTAGGTGTTCAACCTAGAGACTCCATATATTAAATTTGTAGAGTAGGTGTTCAACCTGGAGACTGCAGATATTAAATTTGTAGAGGAGATGTTCAACCTGGAGACTGCAGATATTAAATTTGTAGAGTAGGTGTTCAGCCTGGACTGCAGATATTAAATTTCTAGAGTAGGTGTTAAACCTGGATTGCAGATATTAAATTTGTAGTGTTGGTGTTCAACCTGGAGTGCAGATATTAAATTTGTAGAGTAGGTGTTAAACCTGGACTGCAGATATTAAATTTGTAGAGTAGGTGTTAAATCTGGAGACTGCAGATATTAAATTTGTAGAGTAGGTGTTCAACCTGGACTGCAGATATTACATTTGTAGAGTAGGTGTTCAGCCTGGAGACTGCAGATATTAAATTTGTAGAGGAGATGTTCAACCTGGAGACTGCAGATATTAAATTTGTAGAGTAGGTGTTCAACCTGGACTGCAGATATTAAATTTCTAGAGTAGGTGTTAAACCTGGAGACTGCAGGTATTATATTTGTAGAGTAGGTGTTCAACCTAGAGACTCCATATATTAAATTTGTAGAGTAGGTGTTAAACCTGGACTGCAGATATTAAATTTGTAGAGTAGGTGTTAAACCTGGAGACTGCAGATATTAAATTTGTAGAGTAGGTGTTCAACCTGGACTGCAGATATTAAATTTGTAGAGTAGGTGTTAAACCTCGAGACTGCAGATATTAAATTTGTAGAGTAGGTGTTAAACCTTGAGACTGCAGATATTAAATTTGTAGAGTAGGTGTTAAACCTTGAGACTGCAGATATTAAATTTGTAGAGTAGGTGTTAAACCTGGAGACTGCAGATATAAAATTTGTAGAGTAGGTGTTAAACCTCGAGACTGCAGATATTAAATTTGTAGAGTAGGTGTTAAACCTCGAGACTGCAGATATTAAATTTGTAGAGTAGGTGTTCAACCTGGAGACTGCAGATATTAAATTTGTAGAGTAGGTGTTCAACCTGGACTGCAGATATTAAATTTGTAGAGTAGGTGTTAAACCTGGAGACTGCAGATATTAAATTTGTAGAGTAGGTTTTAAACCCTGAGACTGCAGATATTAAATTTGTAGAGTAGGTGTTAAACCTCGAGACTGCAGATATTAAATTTGTAGAGTAGGTGTTAAACCTGGACTGCATATATTAAATTTGTAGAGTAGGTGTTCAACCTGGAGACTGCAGATATTAAATTTGTAGAGTAGGTGTTCAACCTGGACTGCAGATATGAAGTTTGTAGGGTGGAAGTTAAGCCTGGACTGTAAATATTAAATTCGTAGTGGGGAAGTTAAACCTGGATTTTAAATATTAAATTTGTAGAGTGGAAGTTAAACCTGGATTGTAAATATTAAATTTGTAGTGGGGAAGTTAAACCTGGATTGTAAATATTAAATTTGTGGAGTAGATGTTAAACCTGGACTGTAAATATTAAATTTGTAGATTAAGTGTTAAACCTAAAATGTTAAAGTTGCACATGGAATATACAAGTTAAACCGGGGACTGTAAATGGTTAACCCATGATTTTTTTAATTTTTAACCTATAGCGTAGATTTAAATAAAATGGACGATTCTCGTGTAGTTAACATGGACCGATTGAAATTGACTCTTAAGAGGCGAGTGTACAAGAACTCAGAGGCGCGGGTACAAGAACTCAGAGGCGCGTGTACAAGAACTCAGAGGCGCGGGTACAAAAACTCAGAGGCAAGTGTACAAGAACTCAGAGGCGCGTGTACAAGAACTCAGAGACGCGGGTACATGACAAAAATTTGGGCGTTCTCCAATATTTGACATTCTTAGATAGAGAGAGACACCTTAAATGCAGATGTCAAATCTGTCCGTAATAAACTTAAGGATTCTCAAATTTTTAGAATTGCGGGTTACATTTACAGCAGATTTCCATACTTTTGACGGGTCTCATTTAGTAAGAATTGTGAGACACTTAACTATATTTCCCTTCTTTGAGCGGTTCTCAATTATTAGCAATTATAAGATAAGATAAGATTCTTTTATTGACCCTAACAAATGGAAATGTTTTATGAGACACGGTTATTAAAACATTTCCACACTTTTGACGGTTCTCAATTAGTAAGAATCGGTAGACACTTTTACCAATGCTTTTCCAAACATTCTCAGATACACGACAACAACATTATGTACAAGATTACTGTCCTTTCAGAACTTGTCGATTCTCAAATATTTGAAACTGCTTGTCTTCATGTTTTTGTCGATGCCTTGTGTACAAGATCTCAGTGGCGCGTGTACAAGTACTCAGAGGCGCGTGTACAAGAACTCAGAGGCGCGTGTACAAGAACTCAGAGGCGCGTGTACAAGAACTCAGAGGCGCGTGCACAAGAACTCAGAGCCGCGTGTACAAGATCTCAGAGGCGCGCGTACAAGAACTCAGAGGCACGTGTACAAGAACTCAGAGCCGCGTGTACAAGATCTCAGAGGCGCGTGGACAAGAACTCAGAGGCGCGTGTACAAGAACTCAGAGGCGCGTGTACAAGAACGATAGAGAAAACAGCGACTCAGAGCCGCGTGTACAAGATCTCAGAGGCGCGCGTACAAGAACTCAGAGGCACGTGTACAAGAACTCAGAGCCGCGTGTACAAGATCTCAGAGGCGCGTGTACAAGAACTCAGAGGCGCGTGTACAAGAACTCAGAGGCGCGTGTACAAGAACGATAGAGAAAACAGCGCCGCTTCCTTACAGTACAATTCAAAGTTGTTTTTTTGTTTTGTTTTGCTTTTTTGTTTTTTTGGGGGGGGAGTGTTTGGCAACGCGGGATGAATCTGAATCACCGCGGCCATCACAGAAATAAACGCGAGGGAAATAAGATGCCTCTGTTAACAGAAAAGTGGGCAACATGGAGCGAACAACAAGCTTGGGGGAATAGTCGATGATGGACAACGTGACTAAACAAATAACTATGTGGCATTCTTTAGGATTGTCCCCCCCCCTCCCCCCCTCCCCCTTGTCTTTGTCGCATCAGACGCAGAAACAGGAACAAACAAAAAAATTGTTGTTCCGAGCTTCAATCTCCGCCGATCGAATCAACACGAAAACACGTAAAAACGACAACAACAACAAACGCGTCGATGTTGTAAGTACGTTAGTGGGACAGGTAATGTTCACCACCTGTCGTAGCCACCACCCCCCCCCCCCACCCCCGAAACCGCGTGGCATATAAGAAATGTAGGGAAAGCTTGTAAACAAGATATTAAACAATTAACGATCTAGTTTTGTTTAACGGCTTTACGGACTAATTGATCTGAAAGCAAGTCATGGTCTATGATGTCCAACGAGGCAAATGCGGTAAAGGGAAGTAAGAGAAGACGACTATCTATCTCTGTAGAAGTAGCCAATCCTTCGGTAGCCAATCCTTCGGTAGCCAATCCTTCGGTAGCCAATCCTTCGGTGGCCAATCCTTCGGTAGCCAATCCTTCGGTAAATACAAAAAATAAAAAATAAAAATAACTGAGAGACAGGTAGCCAAAACATGATGGATAGGTGGCCAATACATGTTGGGCAGGTATCCGGAACATGATGGGGTGGATAGCTCACGCTTGATGGATAGAACGTCACTGCGTAAATATAAAGTGTTAAATCCTTTAAACTGTCACACATTCACTGGGATGGGATTTCTCTTACTTGCGAATTGGAAGATTGAATGGACAGAATATCGGAAAGCCCAAGTAGCTGACCGACAAGTTTCACCCAAGTTACACCCAAGTTTCATCCAAGTTACACCCAGGTTACACCCAAGTTTTACACAAGTTTCACCCAAGTTTCACCCAAGTTTCACCCACGTTATACCCAAGTTAAACCCAAGTTACACCTAAATTAAACCCAAGTTTCATCTAAGTTACACCAAAGTTACACCCAAGTTAAACCCAAGTTTCACCCAAGTTACACCCAAGTTCTGTCTACTGTGTGTTCAAAAAAACTACATCTCACTTCCTAAGTTGTTGTTTTTTTAAATCTAAATTTCCCACAGATCTGAGAATAAAAATCCTTTTGCTACATCTCTTTCTCTTCCCTCTTTTTAACCTGAATATTCGCATCAACAACCTTTAAATTTCCGCCAACTTCTTACGCCTATGACGTCACCGCAACTAATGAGGGCGCAGGTTCCAGGATCTTTTAACTTAATTTTCCCGGAACTCGTAACAATTTATTATAAAAGGAAAAAAAAATGTTCCCCAGTCACGGGTTTTACTGCGCCTTTCCCCACCTTTCCCCACCTTTCCCCACCTTTCCTTACCTTTCCCCACCTTACCCCACCTTTCCCCACCTTTCCTTACCTTTCCTTACCTTTCCCCACCTTACCCCACCTTTCCCCCCCTTTCCCCACCTTTCCTTACCTTTCCTTACCTTTCCCCACCTTACCCCACCTTTCCCCACCTTTCCCCACCTTTCCTTACCTTTCCCCACCTTACCCCACCTTTCCCCAAAACAAAATGATGAACACGAAGTTAGTGAATAAAATAGAGACTAAATTTTTTTATTTTTTTTTTTTACGGTGAGTCACAAAGTCACAGAGGGGTGGGTCATAAAAAGTCATAAAATTGTTGAATCGCAAAGTCATACAGTGGTGAGTGATAAGGCCACACACCAGACTTAAGTCTCCAAGTCTGAACACGCCACCGCCCCCCCCCCCCCCACCGAAGTTTTCCTAACGGCATCAGAGACATGCGGCACAAGGTCTAACAACCATTAAGCGGGAGAACGTCTCGTTCACTCCAGAAACATTAATAATTCACAATATTATGTTTTCTGGGAATTAACGGAGATAGACTTTGATACTGGGAGTCACTGGGTTTTTAGGAAGGTTGGGGAGGGGGGAGGGGGGTGGTGGAGGGGGTATAAGGAAGAGGGAGGACAAAAAAAGATGGGCATGAGATGTGTTAGCAAAGGTGAAATGGAAACAAGATTTAACGGGGGTTGATAGAGCATAGGGTTTACTGGCAAGGTTAACATAGCAGGGTTGATAAGGCAATGGATTACTAGCAGGGTTTATAGAACATAGGGTTTACTAGCAAGGTTAACAGAGCAGGGTTGATAAGGCAATGGATTACTAGCAGGGTTGATAGAACATAGGGTTTACTAGCAAGGTTAACAGAGCAGGGTTGATAAGGCAATGGATTACTAGCATGGTTGATAAGGCAATGGGATTACTAGCAGGGTTGATAGAGCATAGGGTTTACTGGCAAGGTTAACAGAGCAGGGTTGATAAGGCAATGTATTACTAGCAGGGTTGATAGAACATAGGGTTTACTAGCAAGGTTAACAGAGCAGGGTTGATAAGGCAATGGATTACTAGCAGGGTTGATATAATAACACAAGGCTTTGGTAGCGGTGAACGATGGCGCTAAGTTCCTGTATCCTTAAAAATAAACACAAAGAAAACAAATCTATAATTAAGACGTGGAAATGTTCTCTCTACAACATCCCATCATTTGTGGAACTCATTGTGAGGAAATCAAGGGAGGTAGTTTCACTTTTTTTTTCCTCTTTAAAGCGGAATAGCAATTGAAGAAAAAATGTGGTGGGTTGGTTATGTCCCATTGAAATTGTTCTTTTTTTCTTCTCCTTTCTTTCTTGGAAGTCCCCCGTCCCATTGTCGTATTTGGTGATTAAGACTTATTTAACATTGTGTAAGTAGGTCAATGATGATGGAACAGACGTGGGGGTGGGAACGTTGGGGTGAAATATATGTTATGGTAGGCTTGGAGATTTCTGGTGGGTGACAGTTGGGTCGTGGTGGCTAAGGATCGCTCTGGTGGGTGACAGGTGGGTCTTGGGTAGCAGGTGGGTCGTAATGGCAATGGAGCGTACTGGTGGTGGCACGTGGGTCGTGGTGGCGATGGATCGTTCTGGTGAGTGGCAGGTGGGTCGTGGTGGCAATGGAAAAGGGGAACACATGGATTACAGAAACTTGTTTTTCCTGTTTTTCAAACCAACAAAATAAAAAGGTTGCTGGGGGTGGGAGGGGGGGTGGGGGCGGACGAAAACGTGTTGTACAATGGGTGCGCGTGATTTGGTGTGGAGATTACTTGCAGGATGAGAAATGATGATACGATCATTTGATTTCATTTTTCCAAGAACAGTGAAAGTAATTTGGTTTTTATGCCATTGCAGATGTTGCTTTCAGCGGTAAGATGTCTTTGTGTTTCGTTGTCCCTTCCCGAACTTGTTTGTAGCAAGGCGTTAGTTGAAGCATTTTGGTTTTTGGTCGTCAGTTAAAGGGGTAAGCTACAGAGATCAATTACAGTTAGTAAGTTGCGTGCATTAGGGTCAGAGATCAAGATTGAACAAGAAATTACAAACATAAGCTTGGCATTTTCGTCTCTCGCACGCTGAGATGACTACGGCGATTGTTCGACTTGAACAGTGGGCTTGACTTGAGCCCAGTTTCGTTCAAAGTGAGGGAGAGGTGCTCAATTCGTCAGCCTCACTCTCTCGTCCTTGCCTATGGCAAATTAGTCAAGACGACTGGAAATAGACGAAGACGCAGTCGATGACCTGCAGTGTGTGTGTGTGTGTGTTTGTGTGTTTTTCACTGTAGTCTTTGTGCGCTGTGCATCGCAGGAGTGTCATAATGTTCACCGTGTCAATGTCAATGTGATTGTGATTAGTCTCAAAAAAGCAGGCGACACTTAGAGCAAGGAACTTGTCATCTTTCTTTTAATTGTTTGGTGTGCTTGGAGGAAAAAAAAATACAACACTTGTTCTTCTTCTTCTTCTATATCTTAAGGGCCCACGATCAATTTATTTATCATTTTGGCTCCTATGCATGTAGATGGGATTTGCAATGTTTCTGTTACTGGTGGTGATGAGGAAATTATGCACTAGGGGTTTGAAGGCTTGAGGCAATAGACACAAATGTGTCTAGTGTTGTCGCCTCAACTGTTCCTTTTAGCCTGTCATGGCCTCGTCGCTGTCTATGGGGGAGAGGGACGAGTTTCTGTTTAATACTGGAACATTGGACCAGCCCATTATTTATCTTGTACATCATGGAGAGCCTGGATTGTCGTCGTCGTTTCTCGAATGGTGACCAGCCTAGTGTTTCTAGCATGCTGCCAACACTAGAGGTATTCCTGTAGCGGTTTAGGACAAAACGTGCTGCTCGTCGCTGGACCGCCTCCAACCTGTCAATGCTCTTCTGGGTAAATGGGTCCCAGACTGAAGATTCATAATCTAAAATCGGTCGGATAAAGGCTTTATATGCTCTTTCTTTCACACAGGAGTTGCCAATCTTTAGATTTCTCCTTAAGAACCCCAAGGCTTGGTTTGCTTGGTTACATACATTGTTAATATGCTCGTCCCAGCGAACCTCTCTTTGAATGGTAACACCCAGGTACTTTACCTTGTACATTATCTGGGATGAATCTGACCAATACATTTACATACTTGAATGATTTATTTTGTCCTGCCTTATTGCCCGTGGTGGTCTAAAATCATGTACCTACTGCCTTATAGGAAGTGGAGGGATGCACATAGGCTAAGGACCCGACCCAATACAACGGCAGCTACCCTCAGGGCTGCAAGGGACATCGCCCCCCCCCCCAGATGGTTGTACCCAGGGCTGATGACCCTGTCACGTAAAAAAAAAAGCAAATGTTACGAAAGCTAAATAGAATTTTAAAAAAAGTGGACTGATAGTTTTGGATTTCGACCCATGCCTGACACCATTTGGGGGCTTGCGCATGGAGGCGGAAGGCCATAGATCGATCCGTAAGGAAGATGTGGTGGGGCAGGCAAGGGCCATAAATGGGCTGTAGCGCCACTGCTGATGATGATCATGATTATTGCAATGATGCATTCAGGATGAAATTTAAAAAAATATATATAATAACGCTTAGCACAGCCAGCTTTAAGGCATACGTTAGTGGATGCCAAATTAAACTGTGACTATCAGGACTTCTAGAAACTTCTTCTCTAGTGTCAAAAAGATTTCTGTATAGACCGTAACGAGTGTCGGCACTACGCCTACTCGCAGGGACGTCATTTAGGGTAGGGAAGGGTGATTTGCCCCTCTTTCCTTGCGTTTGAAGTTTTTATTTAAATTGCTATGTACTGTGGCACCTCCAGTAATAAACAACTTAACAAACCGAAAAAGTTTTGGTTCCCCAAACCCTACCTGGAAAAACCTGAAATGACGCCCCCTGGCCTACTCGGTCAACTGGATAAAGCGGTCCTGACTACGGCTACATCTCAGCGATTCCATTCATAAAACTTGTTGATAGGCAGTTGTGTTATAAACAATTTGAGAAACTTTTCTGCTTTCATGGAAAAAAAAAATTAGTAAAACAAAGTATAAGGAAACCTAAAATAAAAAGAAAAGGAACGCAACAAAACCATGAACGTGTCGGCAGGAAGCCTTCGTCAGCGAACAAACAACAGAAAAGACCGAATTATTATTATTTCTTTTTAATTCACTTAGCTGAAAAGTAGAATCCGAGAAGGCAGCGAAAGAATTGTCTTTCATGAAAGAATTCGATCACCACCAATGTAAAGTAGCAATTATTTTACCGTACTACCGCGATGGCACAGACAAATAGTAGCAACTATTTTACCGTACTACCGTGATGGCACAGACATTTATTTATTTAGAAAGCTATTCTGAAGTTAACCTATTTCCACAGTAGGAGGACGTTCAAGTTAAAAACTAGGCAAATGTTCATTGAAATAAACATCATTGGCAAGGCTTATTGATATCAATGGTTGTTATTTTTTAAAATTTTGAAACGTATGTATTATATATATTTTCTTCTTCAGCTCCATATGTTTTATATCAATAGTATTGAGCAGAGTCGTAGAGTGGGGGGGGGAAGGGGGACAGATTTCCGCGGGCGCAAGCTAGCTAGGGGCTCCAAAATGTGCTTTGCTATTATATTATTGGTAAAAATAATGGTTTTGAGAGTTGAAAAAAAAGAAAAGGGGGCGCTTTATAATGGATCTTGACCCCGGGGGCCAAACTCCCTCGCTACGCCTCTGGTATTGAGTGAAAAGAGGCCGTCACGCAGCGAGCTTTCATACGTGACGTCTGAACTCAGGTAAACAGCTTGAATTTTTTTTTTTTTGGAGACCTTTACCATTAGTTATTGTTCTGCTTCCTCTGTCACACTCAGCGAGCTTCATGCGCACAACGTCATCTCTATTCCGGGATCCGGTAACTTCCTGTTCCGATTAGTGAGTTATTTCTTGACACAAACGGTTGACGAAGGCAATGCACTCTTGCTACGACATAGGGCAGTGGATTTCGTTGCGTATTATAGAAAAATGAGAAGTTAGATCTTTTCTTTTTTTTTCTTCCTTTTGTAACACTTGGACCCAGCGGGTATTTTCTCAAAATACCGAGACCCGGTGTAAAGAATCTGCAACTGGTTAAGCCCTAGTTAAATCTACTCTCATTTATTCATAACACTTGTGATTTGGCTAACCATCACTTCAAGTACACTCGGACGCTTAAAGTGCTACCTACGCACTTTACCAATAAACTTGACAATGTTCCGAAATGTCGTTATTTATCTCACCTGGGCAACGGGAGTCTCGTGCCTGATCACAGAACGAGCTTCAGGCCTAATCAACACCGTCATGTCTTCCTCATTCGCCTGAATACCTCGCGAGATTGCTACTTTCCCCCTGTTGGTTTCCTGGTCTCATTATGAGGAATCGTCGAAAGAGAATTTCGTTCATTTATTTCTGGCTCAGGTGGTTTGTTTAATGTTTCTGGTCATTAGCTGATTGTTTAATGCGCTCGCTTTAGGGAATAGTGAGTGTGGTGAGTAAAACGTTTATCGAAAGCATAGTTTGATGAATGGTAAATGGTGCTGCGAAGACATGGGGGGGGGGGGGGTGTTGTTGGATCATCACAAGGGCTGGGGGCGGGGGTGAAGATTGGTTACAATTATAAGAGCAAAACATTTTCACGCGGAGACCCCGGATGGCCAGTTAATAACAGAGACTCGTGATGGCCAGTTAATAACAGAGACTCGTGATGGCCAGTTAATAACAGAGACTCGTGATGGCCAGTTAATAACAGAGACTCGTGATGGCCAGTTAATAACAGAGACTCGTGATGGCCAGTTAATAACAGAGACTCGTGATGGCCAGTTAATAACAGAGACTCGTGATGGCCATTTAATAACAGAGACTCATGATTGCCAGTCAACAGCAGAGAGTTATGATCGCCATGAGTTAACAGCAGCGACTCGTGATTGCCAGTTAAAAGCAGAGACCCGTGATGACTATGTTAACAACAGAAGCCCATGATGGCCATGTTAACAACAGAAGCCCATGATGGCCATGTTAACAACAGAAGCCCATGATGGCAATGTTAACAACAGAAGCCCATGATGGCCATGTTAACAACAGAAGCCCATTGATGGCCATGTTAACAACAGAAGCCCATGATGACCATGTTAAGAACAGAAGCCCATTGATGGCCATGTTAACGTATTCTAAGAGAAACTCGCGACTGGCCACGAAGTTCCGCACCCAATAACCCCTATCTCATTTGTCAAACGGCTAATTCATATCACTAGGCCTGAGATATGTTCTGACATCTCCAAAAACTTTAATAACCTCCTTCTCGACGATCAAACTGGCCACACATTTTGGAATTTCCCCATCACATAACTTCTTTGACACGCCCCCCGCCCCACCCCTCCCCCCTTTTTTTTTTACTTAGTGGTAAGTTAATTATGCACTCGATAACCCTCGTATTCTAAATAGATTTTATCTCAATCGTCAGAAGCGATGCACCTGAGATATGTTCTGACATCTCCAAAAACTTTAATAACCTCCTTCTCGACGATCAAACTGGCCACACATTTTGGAATTTCCCCATCACATAACTTCTTTGACACGCCCCCCGCCCCACCCCCCCCCCCCTTACAAAGCCCCCCCCCCCCTTTAAGGATTGCGTAAAATAAAAATGTTTTCTTTATTAAGACAGCTTTACCAAATAAATACAACATAAATAAGTCTGGACGTTTGGAAATGTTTGCTTTTTTTTTCTCAAGCTCTCACTTAACAGTGGTTCTTAACCTTCCTAATGCCGCGACCCTTTAATACAGTTCCTCATGTTGAGGTGACCCTCCAAGCATACACTTATTTTCGTTGCTACTTCATAAATATTCGTTGTTGTTTTTTCCGATGGTCTTAGGCGATCCCTGTCTACAGGGTCGTTCGACCCCTCCCCCTCCTCAAAGGGGTAGCGACCCACAGGTTGAGAACCACTGTCATATTAAGATGTCACCCCCCTAGAAACGTCATAAGTTAGATTTACGTTAGATTTAGAAACGGGTGACGATAAAACTGTAACGGAAGTTATCTATAATTTTATTTGGAGCGCAAAACGTCAATATAGCTCTTCCGGGAAAAAAAGAAAACACAGAATTGATCAGGGCGCTGACTTGAGACTTTGTGAGTACATGGCCGGGTCGACTTGTTACAGAGGCACGGAATGTGTTGCGTTAAACCAGCGGTTCTCAACCTGTGGGTCGCGATCCCTTTGGGGGGTCGCACGACCCTTTCCCATGGGTCGCCTGAGACCCTCTGAAAACACATGAAGTAGAAAATGAAATAATTTTGTGGCTGGGGGGTCGCCACAACATAAGAAACTGTATTAAGGGGTCGCGGCATTAGGAAGGTTGAGAACCACTGCGTTAAACTCTTTAGAAAAGTGCTTTAACTGTGAGACTACAAAAACGTATTTCATATCTGTGTGTTTGCTTTTGTGTACGCAATGGCTTCATTTACTACGTCCCACCCACCCGTCCACGCTCGCACACACACACACACACACACACACACACACACAAGACCCACACTTCAGTCCCATGGCTGAAATTTTGTCCCCACGACAAATGTTGGTGAAGAGACGGTCTGGTGGCGCTGATGGCGAAGAACAGAAGGTCGCTGCGGTGTTATGACGATCGTAAGTAGTATAGCGCAGGGTTGCATGTCCGAGTTGATGGCGGCCTGGGGAACCCCCTCGGCCAGCGGACGATTGATGGGTCAGTCACGGGAGACAAGTGTTTGTGTACATAGTTAATGAGTTGTCTGCTGCAAGTCAAATTGTGTGTGTGGGGGGGGGGGGCCGCCGGAAGATTCGCCCGTTGGCGCACCTCGCTTGTCGGGGCGCTGCGCATGTTGGCGAACCGGGGCACCGCGCACGTTGGCGAACCTTGTTTGTTGATGCACTGCGCTTGTTGGCGAACCTTGTTTTGTCGAGGGGGTGGGGGCACATTGGTTATTGGTGTGTCTCGTTTGTTGGGGCGCTTTACGTCATAGTGCACCTTACTTGCTGGTGATATCTCACTGTTTTTGAAGATACCTAACTTGTCGGTGCACCTCACTTGTTGGCGATAGCTCACTGCTTTTGGCGATACCTTAATTGTCGGTGCACCCAACTTGTCGGTGCACCTTGCTTGTCGGGGCACCTCGCTTATTGGTGCATCTCACACTTTAAACTATCTTATCTTCCTCGCCGACTTCGTTGTTGTACGTTGTTCTCAGAGAGCTCCAGTTAGACAGACGATCGAGACCGGAGTTTAGCCAGGGGGTGCGGGGCGGGGTGGGGGGGCAGGGGCGCCACAGTACTCCGTCATAGCACGTGACGGTGCCGTGGTTACATGGCTATACTTACACTATGAACACTTTTAAAACTTTTAATATTAATGTGTACAAACATATTGGAATACCATAGTCTGTACGTGATATGATGCAGTCATTGAAATACATTAGACCAGCGGTTCTCAGCCTGTGGATCGTCCCCCTTTTGGGGTCGAATGGCCCTTAAACAGGGCTCGTCTAAGACCATCTTAAAACACATATTTATGAAGTAGAAACAAAACTAATGTTATGGTTGAGGGTCTCAACCATATGAGGAACTGTATTAAAGGGTGACGGTATTATGAAGGTTGAGATCCACTGCCTTAGTGAAGGGTGCACCGAGTTTGGCCCACATTCACCCCCCCCCCGGTCAAAACGCTCATCTTCATTGGTAGCTGGAGTGAAACATTGGTCCATTGTGGCTGTTCATTCGTGCGTTAGTCTCCCACATAATCAAACAGAGGTGGGCAAACTATGGCCCGCGGGCCTAATACGACCCTCTGCATCGCTTGAGATCTCCCGGCATTTTGAATTAAAGTTTTTTTCTTTAAACGTGCACGCTGTAGAAGACTTTTCAATGTAACCCCACCCCACCCCCAACCCCCCGACCCCCAAAGTGTGAAATCGAAAACAGTAATAATTATTTTCACATTAAAATTAAAGCAAAAATTTGTGTTTCCTTAATTTTTAACTAAACCCAGTGAATTTTCAAAGACCATCTTCATCGATGCTTATTAAACCACAACCTTTCATCTCTGAACAAATCTGGCCGAACGAGCAACTCAAGTGATTTCTCCAGCGATGGGATGTAAATAACTTCCGAATATATCAGGACGGGATTTTTACGAAGTTAATTCACATGCAGTCCGCTTAATACAAACAACAACAAATTTTTGTCCCCCCCCCCCCCCCCCCCCCTTGC